>BSBM01000591.1:8835000-9144077 GCA_027924585.1 Larix kaempferi | reverse complement strand
AATAGTGTATTCATAATGAAATTCGTAAGCCACCAGAGACGAAGAGACTTTGGATGTGCTGTAGCTTTGAATTTATTCTTATGTCCAACTATTGCTCCAAATACGATCCATGAAAGTGCTTGGACTAGTGTCTATGTTTCCTCAAGGGACAACCCACTTCGTTGTAAGTCCCAGTCTCCCAAATCTCCAAATGTAGAGACCGATATGCAATAAACGTACAATTACTATGACAACTAAAGTTGCTCTGAATTTGAGACTAACTTTGAGGTTGTGTTTCAGGCCCTGGAAACCGGTGTTTCTAGGGAGTGATTTTTCCCTTGAAAATATCCATCTTGAACAAAGTAATCTCTCCCACCGAGTAATGAAGAAAACAAGGTTGGATAAACAAAACTGTTTGGGACACTGAAAATGAAAATGTTTATTACCAGCACTAAAATATTCTAGGTGGAATTTTGCAATTTTTACTACTGCCTAGAAGTGGACTTGTATGTAAAATTCTGGAAATGGTTTCTTATCAATACTGTAGGGAAAAACAACTTCCTGGGACAACCAGTTTATAACTTATTTACCACTGTTTCCCCCCCTCTATTTGAGTGATCTTATGCCTCCCAAACAACTTGCAACAAATGACTTTAGCAAAGATAAAACCCAGAAGACATAAACAGAAATTCAACTTTTCATTCCATAGGAACTTCACTAATTTAAGTCTGATTTTATTTAAAGTAATAAACTGAAAATATTTCTACAGCAGTAATGCGATCTAGTACCTTTCTAAAGCTTGCATCCTTGACCTGAATCCTTCTTGGTAACTGTTGTTCACACTTCTATTCTACCATCCACTTGCTGCCCACGAAATAGAGACCGTGGAGCCGCCAGTACACGCCCAGTTTCTAAGAATATTTCAAGTTGATTGCATAACAAATGGTTGGATAATGGTTCATTGTTTTTTCTTGAACATAGTTGTGTTCATTATGAAAACCAAGCATATGGTTTATTGTTTTTCTTCTGACATGGTTTACTATCTTTCATATACTCAATGTAAGCACAACCATATATTTATAAATCAATGTATTGGATATATGAATATTGACATATGTGTTTCATTTGTTTGTAGAATATCAAAGAGGATGGTTCGAAAGAAAAAATGGACCACTGTTATGGGATCTAAAAGTACAAGACCTACCTGGGGAAAGACATCTTTTCCAGCAACTGATCTGAACTGGAGTGAAGTTGTGAAAGGGGACAAATCTATTGACCGTGTTGCATTAATTCCATATTCTAGAGTTCCTGACTTCATCAAGGGGGAGGAAATGAACCCAAATGCACCATGCAAATTTGTTTGAAAGTTATATAGGATGAACGATGGGACTGATCATAGGGATTCAATTTCAAACAAATATTCAATGTGAGTAACTACATTTTTGTCATGTATGAGTTTTCTATTTTGTATTTTGTTATATTGAACTAAAGTATTATAATTGGAAAATTTCCATATCTATAGTTATCGATGCACATATGGACCAAAGGACAAGAGGAATGGACCAAAACCTCCTAAAAAAAGGCAGCGATATATTCAAAAAAGGGGATGTGAGTGCCACTTTATTATGAAACAAATGGCTGGTAAACCCAACGTGGCCATAATTACATACAATATGTATGAACATGAAGACAAACATGGTTGGCCATGCCATTGGACAGTTTGATAGATCCAACGAGCCAAGGGTGATGTATGCACCTCGTCTTTCAAGAGAAATGGTACTATCAGTGGAGGCAATGTATGAAATGGGATTATCTGTTGATTTGGTTTGCGAATGGCATATGTTGGAGGTTAGAGAAGGCTTATTCAATGTGGATAATGAAAGCACTCGAGACAGTTTTCTGACACGGAGGGATGTCGTAAACATTTTTAATCGATTGGGAAAAAAACAAATTTCAACTTGATAAGAATGAGTCAATAAGTTTGAATCTATGGTACCAACGAGATCTGAATTCATTCTTTTTCTACCAAACCCCTCATGGTGATGAGATGCCATTTATCATTGGTATTCAAACAGATTGGATGTTGCATAATATGGTGAAATATGCACATAATAGTATCATTTCAATGGATTAAACATTCAACACAAACAAGTATGGGGTGTGAGTATTCATTTAGAAATTGATGCATACGTACACTTATTTTCATTTCTACTATTTGTATTTTGTTGTCTTTAATAGTGACATCATAATTGTGAATGCAATATCAATTGTATACCCTGCTTGTGTTTGACAAACAACAAAATGGAATCCCTATTGCATGGGTTGTTTCATCCCGAAATAGGTCATATGATATCTCATTGTGGTTGTCCAAACTTATGGAAAAAGGTCGACAACTTAAACCTGATTGGACTGTGAATGCGTTCATGACAGATGATGCATTGGCAGAAATTGATGCAATAAGGTATTTTTTTTGCAATTAGTTAAGATAGTTTCTCATGTTTTTTCTTCACTCACTGATTTATCTAAGAGAATGCTCTTTTTGCTATGTGTAGATCTATTATAGGTTGTCAAGTTTTACTATGTGCTTGGCATGTCAGAAGAGCACGGTTGAAGAATGTCTTTAGATTGGCTAGTTGTGAGGATGTTGGAAGAAAAATGTTTTCAACATTAGGTGCTATCATGAACGATTGTCGTGATCCAAACTCTGTTGTCGAAGCTTTGAATCAATTTTATGAAGAATTCAAAGATGAGAACCGTTTCTTGCAATACTTTTCAAGGAATTGGAAGGATAATCAAAAATTTCGTAAGAACCTTGTAAACCTGTTCAAGTTGCTGCAAAATGCATTGCTTATTGAATATGGTAAATTTTCATACTTTCTTTTTGTAGATATGTGGGAAAAAGGTTATCGAAACTTTCGTCATGCTAACCAAGAAACAAATAGCGTTATTGAAGCATATCATTATTTTTTAAAAACAAAATTCCTTTGTGATCGTAGATGAAAATGCCACCAACGGATGGACTGGCTTATCTACACTTTGCTTAAAAGGGGTGGAACTCTATTATTGGAACACGGCTCGTCTAAAGAAAGCTGGTTTCATAAATAACTACAGGTTGGAGGCATATCATAGAGATATCTATTGAAAAGGCTAAAAAATATTCCGGATGACCATTGTGTTCCTTATTGTTAACACCCAAAAAAGTGCTCACTAGCTCATTTACCACATTATATGGCTCATTTGTCCATTTTCCTACCATATTTCCATTAAAATCCCAAAAAATCCCATTAAAAAAGCCTCCAAAAGGCCTAAAATGCCTCCAAAAGGCCACAAAACCACCAAAATAGCCTAAAAAGGCTAAAAAAACCCCCTTTTTTCCTCCAAAAATAGCAAAAATCCCCTAAAAAGGGAATAAAAATATAAAATAATGAGGAAAAGGAGGAAAAAACCCTATACAGCTGCCTAAAACCATGTGTTTCCCAAAACCATGGGTCAGCACTCCACCACCAAAAAACCATAAATAGGTGATGGAGATCCCTTATTCCACATCCACAATCACAAGCACCCTTACTCTGCCAAAATCTCTCTTGAAACCCTAGTTCACCTTTGAACTATTTTCACCTTGAGAGCCACCTTTGGCCCATCACCAACATTGGAGAAGGAGAAAGGAGCATTCTGAAGCTTGGAGCATCCTCTTGGACACTGCAAAGGGCTTCACCAAACCTTGACACTCAAGGTAACATCAATACAAAGTCATTCTTTCAATTTGGTGTTTATGCTTCATGCTTGTTCTTAGAAATAATTTAATTTTTGTTTTAGCATAATTAGTTTAATATACTGAACTGCTACTAAGGAGTCCATTCTCCTTAGTAGGTGCTCATTGGCACAAGCTAGGGGTAAAACCCTAGCTACAGTTTTGGCGACTCCCCTGGTTTTCGAATTTCTGGTTTCCGTTTTTTAAATTTTTTCCTTTCGGCTGTCCCTTTCGGCCGCCGCATACCGCGTATTTTTCCTCTGCAGTCGCGTCCCGACCGCGCCTTTCAGGCCTTTACCCGCGATCCGACCGTGGCTCTCAGACTGCTTCCGACGCTCTGCCGGCGGATTCAAGTCTGTTACCTGCGATCCGACCGTGGCTAATCAGCCTGTTTACCGCGATCTGACTGCGCCTGTCGGCCTTTTTCCTGCGTCGCGACTGTGGCTTTCTGCCTCTTTCGCGCGTCCCGACTGCGCCTGTTAGCCATTCTGCCACGACCCGACTGCGTTTTTTTTCCCTATTTTCCTGCGTCCCGACTGCGTCTGTTGGCCCGATAGCCGCGACCTGACTGTGACTTTCTCCCTGTTTCCTGCGTCCCGACTGCCTCTGTTGGCCCGATAGCCGCGACCTGACCGCCGCTGTTTCTCTCAAACCCGCGGTCGGCCTGTTCCAAATCGCCACAGACCCGCGGTCTGCTTTCTGCTCTTTTCCTGTTTTGAGCCCAGCCCCTTTTGCTGCAATATTTTCTGCATTTGAACAGCCCTCTGTCCTACCTGCAGCCCACTTCCTTACAGCCTTTCTGCAACCAAATTTCTGTTCCCTTTACAGAGTCTTTTTAAAATTTCAGTGTTTTTAATTCAGAAAATTTTGCATGTTAAAAGAATCAATTTCAGCATTATTGATAGATTGGAAGTTGCCCTCCCTTGTGGCACTTCTATTTTTGGGATCATTACCTCACGAGCACACACTCTGTCACATAAAATCAAGTGAGCCTTAAAAAGTACCTAATTAAACCAACATTCTAACCCCACTTGGGGAACACAAAAGAATCATTGTAGTTAGGTAGGATCAGGGGGATAGGCTTCCAATAACACCCCTTGGTTATTTCACTTGAGACATAGTTGTTGTCCAAATAGGGAACCAAAATCCCCTAGTACTTTTTGGCACGGTCACGACCAGTTTATCAGAGGGCCTCTCCCTTAGGAGGGTTGAAGTCGGGAGACTGGTTCCGGAGGCCTGAGTGGAATACCGCACTCCATTCAGTAACCGAAGGGCTACCTTTCGCGGTTCGCGGGATATCCTTGTATAGGGATATTGCGGTCAACGAGCTAAACGGCAGATTCACCTTTCTGGACGTGTCATGAACGGGGTATCTTAGTTGCCATTCTTCTAGGATTGACTACCCGGTATCCCTCCCGGTAGGGGGATATCATAGCCACTTGGCTTTCCTACTCATATTGTCTGACTTGGATTTCATCACCTTGCAGAGGATATGTTTAGTTGAGTCAGAATACTTTTAGTTAGGTGTTTGCATGCTCCTTTACCTCCCTTTGGTCTAGTGAGTCCACCATTTTTCTTTTTTAGGAAACCTGCTGCTTGTTGGTATTCTGACCATCTTTGTTGTTACTCCGCCTATTGTAGCACAGCTGTTGCAGTGGGTGTTTTGAGTTGGTTGTTGGCCTGAGTGCCTTGCTTTTTTGCTCTCCTCCTGCACACTCGGTTGCATTAGGATTTTTTGAGCTGCTTTTATACTCACCTCAACCCACAGAGACTAGACACCATCTGTCACCATTGAGTCCCCGAGACATTCTTGGCGCCTCAGGGGCGAGCCCCCACAGCACGGTTCTCTTGACACCACTCGTCGTAGATTCCGATCATTGTCCGTTGATACCACTCATCACAGATCTAGAGCCTTGTCACTTGACTCCACTCGTCAGCGACGTAGGACTCCGTCACCAGATAGTGACGCCCCTTACTTTACCTCTGATTCTGACGAAGAGTCTGAGAACCCTATTTATACTGCCCCTACTAGCCCCATGGCTGGTACGACTTCCACTCCATTTGTCATAGGGACCATTGGTGGCACATCCACCACTACACCAGTTACTACACCTGTTTTTGGTATGCCCTCCATGGGGAAACCATCTACCATTCCCCTCACGGTACCTATCCCCACAGCGGGAATACCCATCCCCACTACGTCAGTGGCTCACACTACCCATGGTGGTGCTGGACCATCCTCCACTACCTCAGTTCCCCCACTTGGGGGCACCTCCCTAAATCTTGTCCCTCCACTTGGGGGCACTGGCCCCAACTTGGTCCATAGCACTACTGGGTCACACCCTTCTTCCAGTCTGCCATTCATGGCTAGCCTTAACCTACCTGACTTGGCCAGATTGACCAACGATCCCATTCGACACGACCCTACATGGCCTCATATGCCTACCAAGCTCCCCTCGGACATCCCAAAGTTCGAGGGCAAGGCCGGTGAGGACCCACAAAACCATATCATGTCTTTCCACCTATGGTGTTCCTCTAACTCCATAGTGGACGACTCTGTTCGCCTCCGTCTCTTACAGCGCACCTTCACTGGCTCTGCAGCCAAATGGTATATTGAGCAGCCTCATGGGACCCACGCCACATTTGCTTCCCTGGCCTCGACCTTCCTGCAGTTCTTCCAGTTGCCTGTCCGCTATGACGCGGGCGTTGAGATCCTTCTCTCTTGTAGACAAAACACGGCTACCCATATCACGGACCACATCCATGAGTGGCGTCGACGCCGTAGCTTATGCAAGATCAAACTTGACGACCGTATCTTCCTAGATTGGTTCCTCAAATCCCTTCTCCCTGTTATCGCTAAGGATGTAGCTTCAGAAAGACCCCAGTCTGAAGAAGAGGCCATCCTTAAGGCACAACAGTTTGACCTCATTTACGCCCAATCGGGTTACCTTTATACCATTATACCTGACGCCCCTCGCGGCGAGTCCTCCCATCACGATGCGCCGGGGGCATCCCATGCTGCTGATGGTATCATTGGCCGCGTTTCTTCGCATCCCCAACCATTTTCTATAGCACGTCCTACCCCTGGCCCCGACCTGTCGAGGGCTACCTCCCAGTCTGGAGCAACCAACTCCTATGCTCCCATGACACATCACCATTCCCATGGACCTTCATGTCCACCTAAGTGCTTCGGGTATGCGACTCCTGCTTATGCTCCTCCAGTCGCCCCTCAGCCTTACTACCATCAGCAGGCTACCCCCGCTCCTGCGCCTTCACAAGCCCCACCAGCTTATTATCCGCCCCAGGCAGCCCCTGCGGCACATCCACAACCTGCTCCGCAGTCCTATCAGCAACCCCCTCAAGTTGCTGCATCTGCTCAGCCTCAACCTGCATATCATCTGCCGCAGCCTGCTCTTGCACCTGCGCAACCTCAGAATCCACCTGCTGCCCAAGGGCAAGTCTACGCCCAACAGAACCCGCAGCAAAACCAGAACAACCAACGTAACCAGGGCCAACAGAACCGCGGCAAGGGCTGTAATCGGGGAAACAACCAACCTGCAGACCAAGCTGGTCAACCGGCTAATCCCCCTGACAACAACAATGCATCCCCTGCTAACCAAAACCCTGATCGCCCGCCCAAGCAGGCTAAAAACCCCAATTTGCGAACGAACCACCCTTGTTCTATTTGCGGGGTCTATGGACACTACACCCATGCTTGCCCACACTTGGAGCGAGCTCGGTAGCTCTGGGTTGACGAGGCCCATCGCCAAGGGCATGCGGCTCCCCAAGCACCGCCCAACCCCCCCCAACCTCAGCAACCCCCTTTGGTGCTGCAAAACCCCTTACCGACCCAAGGCGTAGTGAACACTCAGCCGTTGGCTCCCCATCAAGCCAATGCGGCCCAACAACAGCAAATCACCTACGCTGCTCCTGATCAACCCATGTTTGACTCAGGTACCCACCACTTACTGATGATGTCATCTGCTGATGTCAACCTCCAGACCCGTCGGAACCAATACGGCTCCACCTCTGAAGCCACTCCCACGGATAAACCTACTAACACCCATCCCACCGATCAGGCGTTACGTATACCTCCGCCTCCCATAGACGGCGCTGCGAAAGCACCTCGTTTCCCACTTCGCCGAATCAACAATAACCCTAATGCGCGCGCTGCGTCAAACTACAACATCGTAGACGACCTAGCCCAATCTCCCGCAGCCATGTCTGCGTTAGAAGTCTTGAAGAACTGCCCTTCCCAGCGCAAGACTTTACTTTCCGCCATTGGGGGCATTGACCCAACTGATTCGCATTTGATGGCGTTTGATTTAGACCAGTCTGAACCACGCCTACCTTCTAGCTTAGCCTTCCAAGTTACTGTCTCCGTTAGGAATCTTGTTATCCATCGGTGCATCATCGATGAGGGTGCCTCCACATGCATTATGTCTACATTTGTATGGCAGAAGCTAGGATCCCCTCCTCTCCAGCAGTCCACCACTGCGTTACGTGCCTACGACGGTCGTTCGGCTCAGCCCCAAGGCCTCCTAGCCAATGTCCCCGTCCAGTTAGGTGGCAAAACAGTCCTTATTGACATAGAGGTAATCAATGCCCAATTGGATTACAACCTTTTACTTGGCCGCAGCTACATGTATGCCATGCGGGCGGTTGCCTCTTCTGTCTTTCGCACCATGATGCTCCCCCATGAAGGACGCGTGGTAAAGATTGACCAGCTCACCTACTATGATCCCAGTGCTCCGGCGGCACCGGAGAATGTTCTCCCCATGGTTGAACAACCTGTTTCCCCTGCCACCACCTCGTTTGTTTCCTCTACGGGGCCTGGGGTCTACTCAGACGCGCCGATGACCTCAACCTTTCAATCCATTCCTCCGCCGTCATCTACGCCCGAAATGTCTGACTTATGTACCTTGTCCCACGACATCCTACCACCTAACAATCAACCATCCTTGTTGCCTAAACCACCATTGGTACCTAGCCACATTGGAGTTACACCGATCCATACGATCCCCTTCCTAGTTCCTCCAGCAGGAGTAGTAAGCGCCCCGGTCATGGCTACCCTTAGCCTCCCTGGGTTAACATTGGGATTACCTGTATGGTATCTTTCGCCTCCCGTTCGCCCGCCGACACCAGATGTCGTCCTCCAGCCGGTGCAACCCATGACTACTACCACTCAGCCACCTCCCGGTGTCTCTACCCCTTCGACCTCCGTGACACCTCCTCCTACTCCCAAACCCACTGGGGGCAGAGGTCCACAACCTTACACTGCTGTACCACCACCTAAGACAGTAAAAAACCTTCCAGTGTTTCGTGCTCCTCCTAAATGCTCGCTGTGTGACGAGTTGGGCCATGCGACCCACCAATGCCCACAGTTACCCGCATTACAGAAGCACATGCAAATGCTCGATGATGACCCCAACATCCCAACTGTCGAACTAAACCCCACTCCTAAACCTAAAGATAAGTCCCTACGTACCAACCACTCCTGCGCCATCTGCGGTATTTACGGGCACTATTCACATCATTGTCCCGATCTCCCGGATTACAGAGCGGCTCTCTATGAGATGAACAATCTGGATCTTGAGACGACACCTCCTACCATTGAGGAGATCTACCCCCCAGACTCTTCAACTTCCGGAGAGGTCAATACCATCTATATGATCTCTTCCACCACTACTTCAACCACTACCCCCCTCGTCAACCGATTTGACGACGCAAACTTTCCGTACTGATGAGGAGATTCTTGAGGCCCTTACTGCCCCGGATTATCCCTGGGATGACATGCACCACCGTTCCTATTTCATCCCAGAAGCGTCTTCCTCTAGCACCGCTACCCAATACGCGGTTGAATCCAAAGACTTCCTCCCCACTAAGGTTGACTGGTTCAAGGACCCTATTCCTGCTCCTGATGCCTTCGAGGAGGGTAACATGGCCAACATCTGACCTGTCATCCAAGTTGATATCGCTGCCCCAGGACGTGCCCCTGAACTCATTACTTTAGGAGCATTCTGCAGTAAACAAGAGATTGAGGACTACACAAACCTTTTCAAAGAATTCCGTGATGTCTTTGCCTGGTCCTATACCGAAATGCCTGGTCTTGACCCCGCAATTATAGAGCACCACATTGACACATGGCCTGATGTAACCCCCGTTCGCCAGAAACAGCGCCCCCATTCATCCCTCCAAGCTCCCAGCTGTCAAAGCCGAGATTGAGAAGCTGCGCAAGGCAGGGTTCATTTATCCTATTGCCTATACCACGTGGGTTTCAAACCCCGTTCCAGTTAACAAAAAGCAAGGCACCATCCGTGTATGCACTGACTTCCGTGACTTAAACTATGCTTGTCCCAAGGACAACTTCCCCACGCCGTTCATCGATCAACTCATAGACGCGTGTGCGGGGCATGAGGTCCTCTCCTTCATGGACGGTTTTTCCGGATATAATCAGATTCAGATCCGTAAGGAAGACCAGTACAAAACTGCCTTTACTACCCCATGGGGCACCTTTGCCTATCGCGTCATGCCTTTCGGCCTCAAAAATGCTGGTGCCACTTTCCAGCGGGCTATGACCTATTGCTTCCACGACTTGGTCCACATCCTGTTAGTCTACCTCGATGACCTTACAGCTCGTTCCCGGAAACGATCAGACCACCTTAACGACCTTCGGCAAGTTTTTCTGCGTTGTCGCAAATACCAAATTCGCTTGAACCCACACAAGTGTGTTTTTTGCGTACCGGCAGGCCGATTGTTGGGTTTCATTGTTTCCCAGAAAGGAATTACTGTTGACCCTTTAAAGGTCCAAGCTATTTTAGACCTCCCCCCTCCTCGCACGCTCCGGCAGCTCCAAAGTCTGCAGGGGCGATCTAACTTCCTTCGACGCTTCGTTCCTGATTATGCCACCACTGTTCACGGTTTCTTGCGCCTGCTCCGCACCCACGTACCCTTCGTCTGGGATGCGCAAGCAGAAGCTGCATTCGAGGCCCTCAAGAAGGCCCTCACACAAGCCCCTCTGATTTACCCTCCGGATTTCACTCGAGACTTCATCCTTTACGTGTCGGCCTCAGAACATGCCGTATCTGGAGTCTTGGTTCAAGAAGACGCCTCTCACCAGGAGCACGTCATTTACTACGTTAGCCAGACCTTGTCTGGTCCACCACTACGCTACCCATATGAGGAGAAACTTGCCCTAGCAGTGGTCTTCTCCGTTCAAAAATTGCGACACTATATCTTAATGAGTCATACCACAGTCGTCGCCGACTCTAACCCCATGGTATATCTTCTAAACCGGCGGCTACTCCAAGGTCGTGTTGCCAAATGGGTCATTATCCTCCAAGAATATGACCTGACCTTCAAAACACCTAAGAGCACTAAAGCCCTCGCACTTGCCCAGCTCATTACTGATCTCCCTTCCCTTCTCCCGGCCAAACCAATTTCCGATGAGTTACCAGACAATCACCTGTTCACTATCTCGTCCGATGACCCATGGTACGGTGATATCTTGTTATACCTACGCACGCAGAAGTTCAGACCCAAAGTTACACGAAATGGACGCCGTCGCATACGCCACCAGGCCTCTCGATATCTCCTCTTAGGCGATGTCCTCTACCGGCGCGGGGTTGACACAATTCTTCGTCGTTGCCTTACCCACGAGGAGGCTGAACACGTCCTTAATGACTGTCATAGCGGCGCCTGCGGAGGCCATTTCTCAGGGATGGCCACCTCCCAAAAGGTCGTCCGCGCCGGATACTTCTGGCCCACACTTTTCACTGACTGCATCACTGCGGTCAAACACTGCCATAACTGCCAACTTTTTGCCCCCAAGGCCCGGACACCTCCTGCTCCGTTACACCCAGTCGTCACCGTTGGTCCCTTTTGTAAGTGGGCCATAGACTTCATGGAATGTAGACCCCAGTCTGCAAACGGCCACAAATATATTGTTGTCGCTGTTGATTACTTCACCAAATGGGCGGAAGCCATGCCTACCTTCAATTGTACCGCTGACACTGCTGCCCGCTTCTTTTTCAACCATGTCATCGCCCGATTCGGGGTTCCTAAGCAGTTAGTCTCTGACCATGGTTCACACTTCGAAGATGCCGTCTGGCGTGAGTTATCCACCCTCCTTAAGTATGAGCACCAATTTTCCTCTGCTTACTACCCCCAAGGGAACGGCCAAGTAGAGGCCATCAATAAAATTCTTAAAACTATCCTCCAACGAACAGTTGACAAGCATAAGTCCAATTGGCACCACATGTTGTTCCCTGCTTTGTGGGCTTATCGCACTTCCACTAAGACCGCCACTGGTTTTACCCCATTCCATTTAGTTCACGGTATAGAGTCTGTTCTCCCCATCGAGTGTCAGATCCCTGCCTTACAGATCGCCGTTGAGCTTCTCCCTGACACCACCCCCCTCGAGCAGCGTCTGCTGCACCTCGAACAAGCCGATGAAGACCGTCGGGCCACTCTCCAGAACATCGAAGCTGCCAAAAACCGCTCCAAAGCCGACTATGATAAACATGTTCACCCTCGAACTTTCCGCGAAGGGGACCTAGTCCTCGCCTACGATCAAGCCCATGACAAAACCGGTAAAGGGAAGTTCGAATCCATGTGGCAAGGCCCTTACGTCGTCCAGACCTGCCTCGGCAAGGGGGCATACATCTTAGCTGACTCTGAAGGCCGTCCTTTGCGCAACCCTCGTAATGGGTTGTATCTTAAGCGTTTTTACCCATAAAAAGAAACCCGCGGCCTCATTGGTCCTGCGTTGTACAGTACTTTCTTTTTTGTTTTTGTTTTTACAAACCGTTTCCACCACTGGAATCAGCACGACGCGACCGTCATGATGGTCCCCTCGTTGCATTATTTTTCGTCCTGTCATTTTTTACCCCTTTTTCAGATGCCATTAGTCGCCTCGGTTTGCGTGCCACATCGGCCGTTCTCCGTTTTTCACATATTTTATATCATCGGATTCATTTTTCCGAGCTGGTGATGATGCTTGAGATCATTTCTCGCTCTCACCTCCAGATTTTCTGGGCATTTTTCAAAATGCCCCCGTCACCTCGGTTTGCGTGCCACATCGGCCATTACCCGTTTTTGACATCCTTTATATCGCCGGATTCATTTTTCCGAGCTCGTGATGATGCTTGAGATCATTTCTCGCTCTCACTTGGTACAATTTCAACATTGGGTCCTAACACCTTGCTGCCTCGGTTTGCGTGCCACATCGGCCGCCATCGGATTGTTCCACATTTTTACATGAGCCATTCACTCCTGTCATACTGCAAATGTTTCGTTATTTTGCCACCATTTCATCTACCCCGCAAGGAGGTCCATCAGTGTTCCCACCTACCCTCGTTCTTGGTCATCATTACTAAACCTTGATTGAACACTTCCTCCTTGCCTGGCCATTCCTTTTGTTCGGTATAATTTTATCCCTTTTTCGGGCCGGACAAGTCCTTTACGAAAAAGGCACTTAGGGAGTTTCCGTTAAGCTCTTTTCTGACTCCTAAAAGAATGAAAAGATCGCCGAGCAATCTTGCTTCCTTTCATGCTCGTTAAAGTACCTGAAAGGGCGTCTATCTGGTATAAGTTTAACCCTTTTCCGGAACTGGTAGACTAATTACGAAAAAGGAATACTCTAGTCACACCGGCTAGAAGAGTTCTTCATTGCATCCTTTTATGCTTCTTTGGGCCTTGAAGACTAAATCTACGAAAAAGCAACCCCTCGGAGTCTTCTTACTTGCTTTCAGACTCTCTAAAATTGAAAGCAACCACGAGCATATACTGTCCTGGGCTCGTTAAATCCACACGACAGTACCATTTTCATCATTTCAGAGTCTTCTTATCGCTTTCAGACTCCTTAAAATTGAAAGCAACCACGAGCATGAACTGTCCTGGGCTCGTAAAATCCACACGACAGTATCATTTTATCCACACACTTCTTCTAGTTCCTTAACCCATGAAGAAGTATCCTCCCGTGCCTCATGGCACTATGATCGATCATCTCGGCAGCACCCCCAATCAGGTCGCCTTTGTTCAGAGTATTCTGCAGTCTCCTGCCATTGTATACCAGCTTGAGTCTCCTTCAGCCAGTTATCCTCCCAGATCCATTACAGCTATGATCCCTTTCCCCTCAGTCAGTTTCATATGCTGCTAGATCATTCCCATTGTCATACTCTGAACAAAGGAAGTTTGAGTTAACCCACTCTGCTTGCCCAGTTTTTCCCCCCACAGTTTGGTCAGCCCTGCCATCAGTACTATCACATTTCGGTTCTCCACCTCGCGCTTCTGTCAAGGAAACATCATTGCCTTGATAGGGGCAGGTCTCCCTCTGTCGACGATAGCTCCTCTATTCCAGAGGATAGGCCCAGAGGTCCCTACGCCTTGGACTTATCACCATCTGTGGTAAGTACCTACGGATCATTCTAAGAGGAGACATCATTGCCTCTCTGAGTGGTTGTTCCTCACATGCTCGACTTCAGCACCTTGATCGCATCGTTGAGGATCGCGTAGGATTATATCCCATCATTATTAGTCGAAGACCCCGGATTTCCCCCGACTCTAGCACATTGGTGAGTCATTTCGGAACACCCAGTTGTATGTTCCCGTGGATGTCCGGGCTGCGTTGGCGATTGTATTCGGAAGCCATCCAGTTATATGCTTCCTTGAGTACCCAGTTCAGTTCCAGTCCAGTGTACCATGGAGAGTATGACCCCAGTCAATATGATCCAGCAGCCCATCAGTTCCGTTGGTACCACACTCAGCAGCACTGTTGATTGTTCCAGTGCCCCAGTTCTGCAGTTCACACATGATCCGCTCAGCAGTATGTCCCAGATTTTGTGTTCCCTCTGGACACTTATGATGTACACAGTGGTTATGTATTTTTCAGGTCCCCTTTTTTTCGGGCCTCACAGTTATGTTTATGTATCTTGATACGAGCATGGGTATGCCCGCCTCGTCCATATATTGAGATTATTCCTCAGTCAGTATTTGAGGTCATGTATATTTCAGGTCCCCATTTTTTGGACCCCATTGTTATTATGTTATATCCTGATACGAGCATGGGAATGCCCGCCTCGTCCATATGATCAGATGATTCCTCATCCTTTATTGAGGTTATGTACTTTTAGTTCTTGCAGTTGTTCAGGATCCTTGTTCCGGGCTTCAGTTTGTTTCTTCTCTCCTCTCCACACCCAGGAAAACCATTCATGACTTATGATGTCCATCGGCCATACGATGAGCTCCTGCCCTCGCACATCAGGGGGCAATCTGTTAACACCCAAAAAGTGCTCACTAGCTCATTTACCACATTATATGGCTCATTTGTCCATTTTCCTACCATATTTCCATTAAAATCCCAAAAAATCCCATTAAAAAGCCTCCAAAAGGCCACAAAACCACCAAAATAGCCTAAAAAAGGCTAAAAAAACCCCCTTTTTCCTCCAAAAATAGCAAAAATCCCCTAAAAAGGGAATAAAAATATAAAATATGAGGAAAAGGAGGAAAAAACCCTATACAGCTGCCTAAAACCATGTGTTTCCCAAAACCATGGGTCAGCACTCCACCACCAAAAAACTATAAATAGGTGATGGAGATCCCTTATTCCACATCCACAATCACAAGCACCCTTACTCTGCCAAAATCTCTCTTGAAACCCTAGTTCACCTTTGAACTATTTTCACCTTGAGAGCCACCTTTGGCCCATCACCAACATTGGAGAAGGAGAAAGGAGCATTCTGAAGCTTGGAGCATCCTCTTGGACACTGCAAAGGGCTTCACCAAACCTTGACACTCAAGGTAACATCAATACAAAGTCATTCTTTCAATTTGGTGTTTATGCTTCATGCTTGTTCTTAGAAATAATTTAATTTTTGTTTTAGCATAATTAGTTTAATATACTGAACTGCTACTAAGGAGTCCATTCTCCTTAGTAGGTGCTCATTGGCACAAGCTAGGGGTAAAACCCTAGCTACACTTATGATGAAATTCAAAATTGTTATTGGGTGCAAAGTCAATTGCCCTTGAAAAAATATCTTGTGGTTTATTCAAACCAAACATTTCCTTCATGTGATTGCACATGGGCTATGAGAGGAAATATTTGTAAACATGTCATTAAAGTGAACATGTTGCAAGGATATGGTTCTAGGGAAATACATCAATTAGCTAGGTTGGATGTTAATGTTGATGTAGTAAATGGTGGATCTCCAATTATGGGACCGGATGATGACATTGTTGAGGATCAAAACATTGAGATTGCCTCAAATGAGAATTTTGATCCTATCATCAATGAGTTGGATGAATGTGACCTTGGGAGATGTCAAGAAATTTTTGACAGATGCAATAAAAAGATTCAAGCAGTAATGGTGCAACCTCCACATTCTATTTCAAGGGCATTGTTGATGGAAGAGCTCATGGATAAATTTGTTGTTGATATGAATCAACGATGCATTCATGATTTTGATTTTAGTTATAATGACAATGAACGCACATTGAAGCGAAGAAAAAGCTTCTTGAGCCCTAAGAAGAGGTCTCGCCAATGACAAAATAAGTGTGCATTGCTTCTAGACCTAAATGTGGATGCACAAGCATTTGAATCTTTCAACTTTCTTTTGATAGGTAGACAAATGTTAAGTCAGTCAATGAATACCATGCCCATTCAAGGACATCATGATGCTTCCCCATCTGCATTTAATGTTGACCCAACAAAATATAAATTTCCAGTGATAGAGGGGGGGAGGTTGAAGAAGAATTGGAGGCAATGTATGCAAATAAAAATTCATCAACAGTCATTTCAGGTATTACTTCTAAATTTCTAATACTTTTTAAATAAATTAATTTCATGAAGTGGCATATCATAGAGAATTTCATAACTGTAATATATTGGCAGGTGGAGTACATGCTTTGAAAGGTACACCACAAAGGGTTGTAAGGCCTCGGAATAGCAGTCAAGTAAATACAAATTCAAAACAACCATCATCTATCAATCATACACATTTAGAATCACTTGCATCTATGAACCCACCACTAGGTTTGTTTTTCTTTGAAGTGAATTTATCGTGGTATTATTGGAGAAACATTATCACTTATAATTCATTGACGTGTATTTGTATATGCATATTTTCAGACACCAATGTCTCTTCTATTGCACACATGCCAACATTAGGGTGAATGAAGTTGACATTATTCCCTAATTTGGAATTATAATATGAAGGTAAGTAACTATATTCGAAATTTCCTACTTGTTTCTTTTGGAAAGAGAAGGTATGCTTTGTTCACTGAGCTTTTTTCACATAATTTATATTACTTGTTATTTATTACTACATTTCTAGGCCAAAATTTGATGAGATTCAAGTGTTTTAACTCAATCTCTTTCCATCACATGTACATGGAAAGAAATGGGTAAACGGATGGACTTTCAAAAGCTGGTCTACAGCTGAAGAATGGATTGTGGCATATTCAAGAGCCAGCATTATGAATATTTTCATCCCACTTTGTTTTGAGATCATTCTAGATGGAGGAGTATATAGTGATACTGATGTATCAAAGATTTAGGAGTTACTAGTTTATTTTGATAATTTAGATGGAAAATTGTTAGAACCTTTTTTGAGAAATCTAAGTTTAGAACTGCTAGTGTTGTCCAGAGACAATTTTTTTGCTCCCTTGTGGAAGCCAACATTTGTAATGTTCTAGAGTATCAAGCAAAAGCCAGAAACGAAGTTGTTATTTCCCTCTTCTTTTTAACATGACAGAAATACTTAAATACATATACGAAATGTACTTTCTATCTTAATATGAATAAAACTATGGTTTTTCCCAATGAAAAAAACATGTGAGTCTGCTCCAAGTTATCTAACTGTTTCCCTAAATATATTACTACATTCCTTGGCCAATATTTGATGAGATTTTGTATAATGGTTGCATTAGCTAACTATAAGATGATCCCAAGTGTAACATATTTTTCTGGGATTTGAAGTTGTTTGATTATATTCCTAATTGATGAAGATAATAGAGATAGTTTTGGGGAGTGGAGACTGTTGTCACAAATGTCATCTGTTGCAGCTTACAAAGCCTAATTCCTCTAGAATATTTGATGTGTTTGCAGATTTGATATGAAGTTTGTATAGGCGTCTTCAAGTACATCATGTAATTTTAGGTTCAATTTTAACCTTAAGTGTCAAGTTACTATGTACTCCTTTGAGATACACTTTGTCAGTAAACATATCTAATATATATATTAAAGAAAGACTGTTTTACATACATGTAGGTGATAGATGGCATATCTGAAAGTAACCGCCCTTAAACTCAAGGAATGGGATCACCATAATGTTGTAGCAGACTTGTGTATACTCCAGTACTGGATTCTGTGAGTTGATGTAGCACTTGTCAAATGCACCCAGAACTCTCTGTAGCAGCGTGCAATTTCTCAAGATAAACCACAAATTCGAGCTACCTTCAATTTCTGGCCTTCAATTTTTTACATTTTGCTGGAAACTCAGCTTATGGTTTTGTTGGAACTGTTTTTAATGGATTCAGAACAATTCAACCATTGCCTTGCATCATGTCAAAATTAAACATCAATAAAAAGTTAGCTAGTATAAGAAAATGTACATGAATTTACTTGATTTTAATATTTCAAAAGAAAGATTTATTCAAAATGGATGAATACTTCTCATTGTTTAATTTATGAAGGAAGATACTACAACCAAGCATTGATGTTTCAAGAATTTCAATTCTAGAACATCCATCACCTCACCTATTAAGCAGTGCAACATTGATTTTAAAAGCATGAAGTCAAGCTTCACTTACCTATTAAGATGAAGTCAAGCTTCACTTAGAAGCATGAAGTCACTCCTCATTTGACTTAGAAGTGTGAAGTAAAGCTTGACTTACAAAACAACTGCTACTTTGTGGAAGGGAGTGGATTCCAAAGAAGTAGCCTTGAAACTTTTTTGAAGTCTGAACCATCCATCATCACCTATTAAGAAGTGGGACACTGAACTATTCATCACCTATTGAAACCTTGTTGAAGTATTGAACCATCCATCACCTATTAAGAAGTGGGATAATAAACTATTCATCACCTATTAAGAAGTGGAATATTGTAAACAAAGCTTGACTTGACTTATAAAGATGAAGTCAAGCTTGACTTAATGGAAAAAATGCCTAAAACTTTTTTGAAGTATTGAACCAATTACCTATTAAGAAGTGGAACACTGAACTATTCATCACCTAATAAGAAGTGGAATATGTAAGCAAAGCTTGACTTGACTTATAAAGTTGAAATCAAGCTTGACTCAATGGAACAAATGCCTGATACTTGCTTGAAGTTTGACCATCCATCACTTAAGCACGCTTGACTTGACTTAGAAGCATGAAGCCAATCTTATAAGCAATCTTGACTTGACTTAAAAGAATGAAGCCAATCTTATAAGCAATCTTGACTTGACTTAGAAGCATGAAACCAATCTCGATTTAATGGAAGATCACAAACTCAACTGAGAGGAACAAGTGCCCACTTGTAGAAAGGAACCAAACCTAAAGAAGCATAACTGTCACTTGTTTGAAGTATTGAACCTGGGTGAAAACTCTAACACTATCCCATTCTCACCAACCTAGCTCACCTCTCCTGGCTTAATAATATCCCCATATTGATAAAGAATTTGCAGCATTAAGTTGTCTTTGACGTGATCTCAGTATGATTAAAGTCATCTTGGACTTGAGGGGTAATTTAATTGATTGAACCATTCATCTATAGCATGAGGAAAACATAAGTTCAAATCCAATCACGCCCTTTAGGATTATCAGTGGATATTGTGGTTGATGGTTGAACAACTAGCCAACTATCTAGATAGTTCAATAAAAAAGAGAATCCCATGAAGTTTTTGTCATAAAACTATGATTGAGTCAACTTCCAATTGCTTAAATAAATAGTACTTTTAAATCTAAAGACACTAGAACATAAGTCAAGATCTAAGACATGGAACAATAAAATTGAACCCTTCTAGACCTTAATACCATGTTTTTTTATTATCAAAATTACAGTATCCAGGTCGCATCCTTTATAATGGACCGAAGCAAAAATGGTAAACTCTCAACCCAAATTGTAACCTGTAATTGTACTACTGCATTGATTCCTCCCCATAGATATCCTGTATACAAGTTTTGTGAAAATTTCAATCAAAAAGTATACACATTGCCCCATTGCCCATTGGTATCCTATATACAAGTTTTGTGAAATTTTCTATAGAAAGTGTACAAACGTTTTATGAAATTCTCTATCAACAAGTGTACATATCAGGTATAACTATCCAATTTGGTAGTGCAGTGCTTTATATTTTCCTTTCATCTAGACTTATCAAAAAGTATACACATCGCCCCATTGGTATCCTGTATACAAGTCTTGTGAAGTTTTCTATCAGAAAGTGTACAAAAGTTTTGTGAAATTTTCCGGTATAACTATTCAATTTGGCAGTGCAGTGCTCAATATTTTCCTTTCATCTAGACTTATCCATTTTTTACATGTCTATTTCTTTTAGAAAACATACTTACAATTTTAATATTTATTGAAAAAAATCAAGGAGGCAAGATGTTCATAGTGAAATGGATACATGCTCGCCTTACAACTACACTGTACACATTCTTACCATAGAATTATGATGTGTGTAAGCTAGTAAGCTATTATGCTGATATAAGCTATGCATAGAATTATGTTGTGTAAGCTACTAAGCTTGCATTTTGATTGAGACAGAAGACTGGTTGTTGATGTATATGTAACTTCGGAATGTATTTCACATATATCTATATTGTATTCCTATAGAGATGGTATTATTCCTCTATAAGGAAGTGTCATCATTTATATTGTAAATGTTGTAACTTATTCTTGATGGGTTATTAGACCACCTTGTTGGGGTCGCCCTGTATAAGTCATGTGGGTCAAAGGGTTATTAGACCACCCTATTGGGGGTCGGCCATGTGGGTCAAAGGGTTATTAGACCACCCTATTGGGGGTCGGCCCAGTCAGCATTATGTTATGTGGTTAAGTTCGAGCCTACATGAGTTAGGTAAAAAGGCAAGTCAAGTCAAGTATAAATAGAGTGCGGGAGGCACTCTATTTACTCACTCACTTCTCACTTATGCACTCAAGGTGGAGTGGCGCACTTATGGAGGAGGAGGATCTGATTCTAGGTTATGTCTATCTCTTATGGTTGGTTGTATCATTGCTCTATCTATCTCTGAGGAAGTTGTTGGGGTTTTTCACCTTTATGGTTTTCCCCAAGTAAATCTTCGTGTCTCTTGTGTGCTTGCATTATTGTCTCCATGATTGATATGCTGTAGATATGATGTAAATGTTGTTCTCTCAGTTAATATCCTAGATCAGATTGAAGTAAATTCTGAAAATTTAACATGGAATCAGAGCTAGCCTGAAAGAAGGCATGATATGGCATGTATGACACTTGTTGTACTTATGATGCTAAGGCTTGATATAGCAAAAACCAGTCGTCGTAGAACTTTCGCTATAAATCCGTTTTGGAGAAGTTTTCGGATCTGAAATATTTACAGGTTGAA
This sequence comes from Larix kaempferi, assembly GCA_027924585.1. Lineage (NCBI taxonomy): Eukaryota > Viridiplantae > Streptophyta > Pinopsida > Pinales > Pinaceae > Larix > Larix kaempferi. The sequence goes on along the minus strand of BSBM01000591.1, from coordinate 9,122,779 downwards.
GATTAAATCTCCAGGTACCTTTTGTCCAAAGGACAACCTCTAATTCGTTGTAGTTTGTGATTTATGATATGTACAATATAGGGTTTCTGCCTCTTCCAGATCTGAGTAAACATCAGGTGACCTTGGGAAAAAGGTCATAACATGGGCTAGGAAGATCCAAATGAAATTTCGTAAAATGTGACAGGTAGTACACAGACTGTACTATCTCAAGAAAATTTTGCAGAGGCCGAAGTTGAACCAGTGACACGTGGCACTCCGTACAAATTCGCTCTCCTATATTATCCCATAAACAGGTCACGTTGCGACACTTGGCATAAATCTCTCTCAGAGAGTCCAATTGAGGTCATACATATCAGGATGGAAATATAACAGGCCAAGTTATCTCATAAATTTTTTTCAAAGGCCAAAGTTCAAACAGTGACACGTGGCACGCCGTACAAGTTCGCTCTTCTGTACTATCCCAAAACAGGTCACGTTGCGACACTTGGCATAGCTCTCTCTCAGAGAATCCAATTGAGGTCAGACCTGTCAGGATGGAAAGATAACAGGTCAGGCTATCTCAGGAAACGTTTTCAGACCTTGTGGATCAAAAAGTTTGGAGGTACACCAGAAACAATCAGGTACATATTTATGTCAAAACAAAATTATTTTTGAGTACCTTCATTCATGGCTTCCGGAATTTAGGGCTTTGGAGAAAGTTGGAATTTTTGTAATCGGAGACCACGGCTGGATGCTACTCATCAAAATAGAAATTTAGAGACCAAGATCAGAATTTTTGGTTGGGAAAAAGGTCGGGCTTGATCAAACCCTAGTTCGGGACTTTGATCAGAAAAGTGGAAAATTAGGGCTGCTGTAAAAATGGGAATTTTTGAAATATGTGACCATGGCTGGAAGCTCCTCAAAAAAATAGAAGCTTAGAGCTGTGGATCAAACCTTTTGGTTGGGAAGAAGAGTGGGCTTCATCAAACCCCAGTTCAGGGTCACGTCCAGTGAATCCGGAAGTCTCAAAGGCAAAATTGAGGAGTGAAACTTTGCAGTTTTCAAATTTTGAATATACCAGCTTGGTCAGCTCATCAAGGCGCATATTTATATCCTTTCAGAAGTTTGAAATTCAAAGTTTGAGTTTTTGGGGTTTCTCTGACAAACCCATATCTAGCTCTAGTCCTAGTTCTTGTAAATCAAGTGGATTGGGTTAATCCTAGAAGAAGATGGATTGGTCACCTACATAAGTGAAGAAGTTCCTGTTTTAGAGGGAGATCAGGCTAAGGCCTTACATAAGAAGATTACAAGCGATCTCGACAGGTATGACTCATCGAGGTATGTTTTAAGATTTGTTCATGATTAAATTTATGGTATGTTTGTCTTCATGTTATTACGGTTAGTACGATCTTGATTTTAGACTTGTCATATCACCTTAATAAAACTATGAATGCATGATAAAAAAAAAAAATTCATTGATTAGGGTATTAACACTTATGATTGTACTAATGCATTATGGTGTTGTATGAGGTTTATGTTGTCTACTAACATGAAAGGTACACCAAGAAAGACAAATCATGTTCTAGTCCGAGAACATATGATCATGATAACATGAGGACAAAGATTCATCCATTGTCATAGAAGATCTACTCTTGAGGTATGTATAACTTGTTTCTACAATGGTTAACTTATGACACATGCAGGTTACTAGCACAAGTCACTGAAGAGAACCAAAAGACATTATACGGGTATGTTAGACATAAATAGCTAGCATGCTAATCCAGGTATGTTTCTCCTATATCAATCTAGAATCCTACCTTGGGTTAGGATCTTATACTGTTGTGTTGTTGATAATGATTATTCATGAAGTCATAAGTTTGAATAATCATGGGTATATGCATATTATGTGTCTTACCTTAATTAATGATATGACTAACCCGAAGAGTCATAGGTTTGAGTAATTATAGGTTTAGACATGTTATGTTTCTTATGCTTTGACTAACCATAAGAATCCTACATAAACCTTGAATGCTAATGCTTATTATTTCTGTTTGAAATGATCATGACTATACATGCTTGAGAATATTGTGTTTTAATAGTATACTAATGAATGTATGATTTTAAATGAGATCACAAGGATAACACAATCATGATACTAATAAGCATGCATAGGGACCAAGGATGAATATGAGTTCAAGAACATGTAATCCAGGAAGCAAAGATCAAGAGGGAGTACACTCCAGTGGTTTATGCAAGGATGCAGATATTTAGAGGGAGTTGACCATCTCTCTACATTCCACAACAGAAAGGTGTAGAAGAAGCTACTTTAGATTAGGACTCCAGCAGCTCCTGCAAGGAAGCAAAGACTCAAAGGGAGTCCACCCAATGAACAAACAAAGATAAGTAGTTTAATTATCATTTCTTGCATATTTGTTTGTTTAAATAAAATTGTTCAATGATGTACATGCTCATGTTCCTAGACTTAGGATATGTATTGTGCATATTAGAATAGTTTCGTTGATGAACAGTATACTACTAATATACATGGGTAAGTTGCCTATGGCACTGTACAACATTCCATTGCTACTTATCTAGAATGAAACCTCTTTGCTGACATGTTGGGAGTTGTGCACACTCTTAACAATGTTCTGGTAGAGATTGGAAGGCATCTAGAAAGTTACGGGATATGGATAAATGTTGTATTGAAGCATTGGCTAAGATAATTGCATGAATGTATGACATATTTCTTTATGTGTAAGAATTTGTTCTGAAAACTATGAGATGTTTTCTAATCATGAAATTTAACCTGTTTTGTAGGAAATACAGTATATCTTCACCTACAAAAGGACTACAACATTTGTTCCAGCAACAAAGCTATCTATTGAAGATATTGAAGTTCCCAGGATCTGGGATGAAGAAATGGAATGCCATGATCCGTCGATCATGAAGAATGATGTTTGGGATGTAGTCCCAAGACCTGAAGGGAAGTTTGTTATGAATTCCAAATGAAACTATCAGATCAAGCACGTTGCAGATGGCAACATTAATAAATATAAAAGTGATGAAATAGAAGATGCACCAGATGGATTTCAAGACAGCATGGTGTAGTCATATATGTGTGCAAAACATGGTATGGTAGGATAGACATCCTTCTATCCAGTTTGGGCTTTACCAAGAGTAAAGCGGATTCCAACCTTTACTGCAAGGTTGAGGAAGGCAATCCAGTGATACTACTTTTGTATGTGGATAACCTATTTGTTACAGGTGAAGATAGATTGATTGCCGACACGCAGCAGAAGCTTGCTGCCGAGTTCGAGATGAAGAACTTGGGGATGATGCACTATTTGTTTTTGGCATGGAGGTGTGGCAAAGTGCAGATGGAATCTTCCTTGGACAAGGGAAGTTTGCAGTAGAGATCCTGAAGAGGTTCGGGATGATGGATTGAAAGGCCATGGCCACACCTATGGCATCGAATATGAAGCTTCTTTGTGATGCTTCATCTAAGCCAGTTGATGTCTCTATGCATCGTCAGATGATTGGGTCCTTGATGTACCTAACGAACACAAGACCAGATATTTGCCTTGTAGCAAACACATTGATTTAGTTCCTGACGGATCCGAGGAGTGTTCACCTGGTTGTTGTAAAGCATGTTCTGAGGTACCTGATGGGTACAGTGGATTATGGGCTCAAGTATGAAACGAATCAAAAGTTTAACCTGCAGGGTTATGTTGTTTCAGATTGGGCTGGCAGTAGTGCAAATAGGAAGAGCACATCTGGGTATTGCTTCAGTATGGGATCAGGTGTGATCTCTTGGTTTATCAGGAAGCAGTCCTGCATGGCACTGAGTACAGCTGAGGTAGAGTATGTTGCAGCCTGTTCAGCTAGCTGTGAGGCAGTATGGCTACGGAAGCTACTGTCTGAGTTATTTGATCTCCCGTTGGATGCTACTGGTATCTTCTGTGATAACCAGAGTTGTGTGAAGCTGTCCGAGAACCCAGTGTTTCATGAAAGGTCGAAATACATAGAGATCAAATTTCACTATATCAGGGATATGGTGCAGAAGAGGAGCTGTGAAGCTCCTATATGTTGCGACGGATGAGCAGATTGCAGATGTAATGACGAATCCACTAGCCAGGGTGAAGTTCGAGTACTTCAGAGAGAGGCTTGGCGTTCTTCAGATCGAGGACACTTCAAGGAAGAAGTGATGGACACATTTGCTGAAGCCATTCCAAGCATGTTGGAAGGAGGATCCTTCACATGGATATGGATGTAAGCGCTAGATGATGAGCATCAAGATGATGTTCTGGTTTCTGCTTGGATATGATCAGTTGGATCATTTATATGTATATGTATGTATGCTAGATATGATCGGTTGGATCATGTGTATGTATTCTGTATATGCATCATGTTGGATGCTGGATATGATCAGTTGGATCATTTATGTATTCTTGCATCATGTTGGATGCTGGATATGATCAGTTGGATCATTTATGTATGTACGCATCATGTTGGATGCTGATGGATACATTGTGTGGATCATGTATCTTTGTATGATCAGGTAGATCATGTATGCTGATGGATACATTGTGTGGATCATATATCTTTGTATGATCAGGTAGATCATGTATGCTGATGGATACATTGTGTGGATCATGTATCTTTGTATGATCAGGTAGATCATGTATGATTGATGGATACATTGTGTGGATCATGTATCTTTGTATGATCAGGTAGATCATGTATGCTGATGGATACATTGTGTGGATCATGTATCTATGTATGTATCAGGTGGATACTTGGTGTGCATCACATGAATGCATTGTATGATCAGTATGATCGTGGATGACGAGCTTCTCCAGATGACATGCAGCAGGATGTTGCAGTGATGATGATCAGGATGATCATGTGTACATCAGGATGATGTTTGATGAGTATCAGATGATACTTTGTGGCCGTGGATCAGGTTGTGCAGGTAAGCATGTAATTTGTGCCCTGGGAGATTTGCAGATGGTCTTTCGAGGTTTTTCCTATGGCATGTAATTCGGTTCCCTGGGACATATGGCAAATGCTCTTTCGAGATTTTGCTTGGGAGGACATGTAATTTGTGCCCTGGGAGATCTGCATATAGTCTTTTGAGGTTTTTCCTATGGCATGTAATTCGGTGCCCTGGGATATCTGGAAGATGCTATTGCGAGGTTTTGTCCTATGGCATGTAATTTGCTCCTGGGAGATCTGGACAAGATGAAAAGGGCCTCAGATGCTTCAGCCAGGGTTTGCTGTGACCACATGTAATTTGCTCTTGGGAGATCTGGACAGGATGAAAAAGGCCTCAGATGATTCAGCCAGGTTTTGTGGTGGACCACATGTAATGTGCTCCTGGGAGATCCGACAGGTAGAGCTGTGTGCTCGTAACAGCCTAGGATGCTTCAGCCAGGTTTTGTGGTGAGATCACATGTAATGTGCTCCTGGGAGATCCGACATGTAGAGCCGCGTGCTCGTAACAGCCTGGGATGCTTCAGCCAGGTTTTGTGATGGGTCACATGTAATGTGCTCCTGGGAGATCCGATAGGTAGAGCTGTGTGCTCGTAATAGCCTGGGATGCTGCAGCCGGGTTTTGTGATGCATGTAATAAGTCCTGAGGATTCCACAGTATGGCCAGTGATGATGAAGACCTGTAGGTGGTGGGCCTACATCCAGTATGAAAAAGGACAGGCTCTGTAGAAATTCCTATGACGAGTAGATTCAGAGATTGATTGAGATAGCAGCCGCAGTGACGATGATGATGACTCGATGACGATTATCCAGTGACGATGATCCAGAGAAGATGACGTGTGCTAGAAGAACTGTGCTGAGAAATACCTTCCTAGTTAAGAGGGAGCGTTGATGTATATGTAACTTCAGAATGTATTTCACATATATGTATATTTTATTCCTATAGAGATGGTATTATTCCTCTATAAGGAAGTGTCATCATTTATATTGTAAATGTCGTAACTTATTCTTGATGGGTTATTAGACCACCTTGTTGGGGTCGGCCCTGTATAAGTCATGTGGGTCAAAGGGTTATTAGACCACCCTATTGGGGGTCGGCCATGTGGGTCAAAGGGTTATTAGACCACCCTATTGGGGGTCGGCCCAGTCAGCATTATGTTATGTGGTTAAGTTCAAGCCTACATGAGTTAGGTAAAAAGGCAAGTCAAGTCAAGTATAAATAGAGTGCGGGAGGCACTCTATTTACTCACTCACTTCTCACTTATGCACTCAAGGTGGAGTGGTGCACTTATGGAGGAGGAGGATCTGCTGCTAGGTTATGCCTATCTCTTATGGTTGGTTGTATCATTGCTATATCTATCTCTGAGGAAGTTATTGGGGTTTTTCACCTTTATGGTTTTTCCCAAGTAAATCTTTCTATCTCTTGTGTGCTTGCATTATTGTCTCCATGATTGATATGCTGTAGATATGCTGTACATGTTGTTCTCTCAGTTAAGATCCTAGATCAGATTGAAGTAAATTCTGAAAATTTAACACTGGTAAGCTAGAAAACTGAAATGTAAAAATATGTCATATTACCCAATCACAATAAGCCAACCATTGATCCAAACCATAGCAGACATCATATCTCATGAGCTTATGAGGAAAAATAGAGTAGTGATAAATATTTCTTCAATCTTTTCAATTTTGCAAGGTAACACTCCATTAGTTGTTAAAGCACAAACAACTCAAACTAATAAGAGCCTATAATATATTACAAGAATATATGCTCATATATCACAACGAAATAATGTTTTGGATGGCCTAAAATATCTGATTGCCATTCTTCCAATGCTGTAGTCAGTCCAAAAAAATATCCTACAAATAAACATCTCGTAACTAATCAATGCTCCGATGATCTCAAGCTATGAGCAAAAATCACAGTTTTGTGACAAGCAACACTTTCGTCTTTTAAGATGGTGAACTCATGACCTGTTGGGATCTAGTGGTGACTTCCATTGTTGTTAGGAATACTTGGGAACCAAAACAAAATCCAGATAATAGTCTTAGATTGTTCAAGTGAGACACAGGAAAATGAAGTGAAATGGCTAGATTATTTCCTTTTCCCTTCTTTCTCTTTTATTTTAGAAGGGAGGTGACGGGGGCCAAATGTTGGTGTCACTAAATATTATCACTAAATTAGTTAACTTTGAAACCTTAAATGTGTAAATTTATGTGTAAATTAGTTAACATAAATTATCAATGTGTAAATGTATGTGTGAATTTTTGGAAGTGTCGACGTGCTCTTGAATGTATGACCAGACCCTATTCACATATTGTTTGAAATTTTACTGTAAAATGGTCAGTCCAATTCATTACAACTTCTCTTTCATTATATACCTTGTTAATGATGCACAATATTGGCAATAACTTCCATCTGTGCCTTGAAGGATGATAGGAAGTTCTAACTTGTCATTTAAATTGAATTGTCAATTTATCATCCACAAACACATTTTTTACAATTACTGCAATTACAGTTATGCGGATCCTTTCTTGATTCTATCACTGTTGCCCTGAAGGGTGACAACAAGACCTTCTCAAACTTGGCCACAGTTTCCTTCTGTTTACACATCTAACTGCTATGGCATCTAGATTGACTCTGATACAGTTTTTTATCAATCCCATGTAGAAACATCCATTATAGATTTTGTTCAAAGGGTGATAATGGTTAGTGTCGAGCAACCCTAATTCTCGTCCTTTAAAACCACAGGGAACTTGTAAGAAAGTACTGTTGTTTAGTTTGATTTAAAATTATCATGTGATTTGGACGTCATGTTGCTAGAAATGGCGCTAAGTAGAGGAAAAAATTCAGTTTCAGTAGTTTTTCCAGTCCATCTGGCAACCTGTTCATTGACAGGCAACGTGATATATTGAAGAATTAGACAGTATATCAATGAGTCAAATTGAGTTGTTGACTGTGTTATAAGACAATGTTATGAAGCACTTTATTATGGATTCAATGTAACTTCAAATCAGCCTACGATACTTAGATTTTTGCACAGTGAATCAGCAGTAATAAAAGCATGTTTGAACTAAGAAATTCAAGTGATTTAGGGCAGTGTGTAATAGCATTATCATATGAGTTTGCTTGTAATGTGCTTATAACCAAACAACGAGTAGAATTACCCCTGACACTCAGCCTTCATAAATTCATATTTGAAGATCCAAAATGATGAATATAACCCATAAATTCATAAATTCATCCTTCGCGTTGCAAACAAAAGACAGGGAAAAGAAGATCTGATATATTACAGCAGGGAAAATAAGACTGTATTGTGCATTCATACAATACATCATCCCATCGAGTTCAGGAAGACTGGCCATTTTTCTATTCTTCCCATATAATCTTTTGCAAAAACCTTCCTTGTTGTTGATGGTGCTTGCATCATAGGTCTAGGAAAATATTGAAAGGAATTGACCTTTTCTGTGCTGACAACCCCAATAGTCTGATAAAATCTAAGTCTACTAATTTCTGTAGCCAGTGATCTCAGATACCTAACACCTGGAATACCTGCAGGTAGATGGTGTTGGAAATTTTGGCCTTGTGTCTTGTAGAGGAAACAAAAAATACCATCAAATTTAGAATTCAGATGTAGTAAATAATTGACTAATAAAAATATCAATTGATATCACACTAAAAACACATACACTACTATACTATGGAATACAGTTACTCACCTTCATATTATAATTCCAAATCAGGGAATAATGTCAACTTCATTCGCCCTAATGTTGGCATGTGTGCAATAGAAGAGACATTGGTGTCTGAAAATATGCATATACAATTGAGCGCGTAAACGATTTGAATAGGGGATGTCATAATTCACCCCTCCATCCTCTTCATCATTTGTTGCATCTGCATGATCATTATCAGATAAATTTTCCATTTTGGCTATACACACAATTCAGATCTAATATATCATTTCCATGTCACCAGGCTCTCTTGGCAATTTGGAATTTTGGTAGCAATTGGCTTTTTTCCAGTAATCAGCTCTAGAAGAACCACCCCAAATGAGTATACATATGTCTTCTCATTAACTTTTCCATACATGAAATATTCTGGAGCCAGATACCTGTGGAATTGATAGTATTATATCTTCAGACTGCTATAAAATTGTATGAGTAATATGGTGAGGAATAAAAACATAATGTTAAATACCCAGATGTTCCTACAACATCATTGTAGATGATGTGTGATGTAGTTGTTGAGGCCCATTTGGCTAGCCCAAAATCTGATAACTATTGACAATTCCAAAAGTTAGTCCCAGCTTGTCCATCTAAATTTACATAGTAGCAGCAGTGATATCTAAGCTTTCACACTGTCCAAAGATAAAATCCATTAGTCATACAAAGCTGCTACTTGCAAGTTTCTTATACCTGAGGTTCAAAGTCATCAAAAAGAAGAATATTGGAATATTTCACATCCCTGTGAATGACAGGTCGATCGCAACCATCATGCAAGTAATCTAATGCTTTGGAAACTCCAACAGCCACTTTCAATCTTTTATTCCATGGAATCACTGATTTACTTTTTCCACTGTTATGTACAGAATGTTAGTAACAAAGCTGATTTCTAAGAATAAAAAATTGCACTACAAAACCAGTGAAATTGACTTCAATAGAGCATACTACATACCATGAAGGTTCTCCTCAAGGTTCCCTTTTGATACAAAGTTATAGACAAGAAGGTGTTCCTCGCCATATATACAGTAACCAATTAGGACAATAATATTCTTGTGCTGCAAGGAAGTAATAATCTCAACTTCTGAGAGTAGCTCTTTTTCTGCCTATGGAGAAAAATTCAAAATTTTTACTGCCACTGATTGTCCGTCAGGAAGAACACCTCGGTAAACTCTGCTACAACCACCTTTTCCAACAAGATTTCCTACAAGGTGCAAGAATGAAAAAAGAAGATTAAAATATTGTATTGGTTTGAAGGGTATAGAAAACACATAAGAAGAACAGGAAAATAACTAAAGAGAAAAAAAAGATTAAAAATGCAACCTTCGGAGAACTTTAAGGTTTCCAATTCCAAAACGTCATATGTGAACTGCTTGCATGTTTTACTTTCAAGAAGATATTTTAACCTCTGTCAAGGAGAGTTTTTTCTGACTTCCCTCAATCTGACCCAAACCCATCAATGATGTCTCTCTTGAATTTACTTCCATTGAGTTTCCAATTTCACCACCTTTCATAGACCTCTCATGAGTCACCTCTGCTTTTGATCATATCACTTCTTCATGCCTATCAGGAAAATGTAGTGCCCACTCAACCACAGACATTTCTCGAGCTTGAGTTGAGGACTTGGTATATTTACCATTGAAATAGACCTGTGCAAGAGTGGCCATCCAGGAGATGACTCTGCCTTGAATTCTAGTTATGAAGTAACCTGCTTATGTTCAAATTGTGTGGGCAACATAAAAGAGCCCCTCTCGTCTTCTCTCGGTGAGATCTTCCCAGAGATATCAGAAAGTGACTGAAAAGAATCAGCTGAAAATAGTCCCCCTAATTCATAATTTTATTTGCTATGGATCAGTACACTAATGGGTGATGCTGTATGCCCATTGCAATTTGATTTCATATCGGGTACATTATCCTAGATAAGACTATCACTAGAAGATGATGTTGAGTCTAAAATATTTTCTGTGATAAACAGAGATCTTTGCCGAACCTTGGAACCAGAAATGCTCGATTTCCATTTTAAACCTTGCAAAAATCCTATCACAGCACCATTGGTTCCTGGAACTCATGTAACAATACAAAGTCAGGATGTTAAAAAATATAACTTTACCATACAGTACAACCTATGTAATACTGCCTAAGCTATATAATCCTAGCTTTCTTAGCTCAAAATAATCTACAGAGGCAAATGGATCATTCTCCAAATTGTACAAGTAGAACAGAAACTTGAGATAGGTAATGATCCATTCTTCTGAAAGGCGAACTTCCCATAATCAACAACCAATACAGAGGAATTAGACGGTAATCATTGTGCACAATACTTAGCCAACGATATCGGCGACTTGAAATATACATCACTGATCATGTAAAAATAACTTTTCAAAATCTGTAACTCTAAATCATTAAATTCTCAAGATCGATGGTCTGATATATCATACACTAGAGCATTATTCTTGCTTGTTCCCAAAATCAGCTGTGAGGCCTCTCGACGTTTCGTTTCTTCTAGCAATACCTTCCTTACTGGACCATGAGAGATCTTGACTTCAAGATCCACCTGCGAAATGGACACACTTGTACATTAAAGAATAAAATGATTTAGATTGAATATCTGCAAGGTATTGTGTCCGTGTCCTTTAAGAGGGAAATCATAGAGGTGTGGGCGAGATGAATTTGGAGTCAACAATAATGAAGAATTTCTAGATCTTTCGAAGATCTATTTTCCTTAAACAGGCCAATTGCAATTAAACTTGTTGCATTACATTTGCAAGTCCTTGTTCACACAGCTTTTGAAAGAACTCAGCATGGAAGTGGGAATTCTATTTAGCACAAACATGCATTAAGAGAATCATGCCACTATAAAAGAAGAATTAGACAAATTACTTGTTTCAAGTTGCAAAAGCATTGATAGACTCCGGTTACTGCATCAAAGGCGTTAACCAACTGATTATCAGTCTTCTTGTGATGGAGAACACCCCTGTAAAAGATTACACAGGGAATGTTTTAGAGACCTTGTTTTTCCCCTCTGAAATATCTACACTAAAAAAGTAGAGATACAAGTAACAAACTGGGGCAATTAGTAAAGAGGATAGAACAACTGTGGAGTGGCCTAGTTTGGTAAAAGCAAATAAGAGGATATTGTCCCAGAACATCAAATACTGGCGAATTTCTTTTATAAAGGGATCATAATTCCATTGATTGGATCTGCTAAGCTCATGGTTCGAACAATAGAACTTTTTCCTGTGAATCTCATTGGAAATACCATGTCACATGTATTGGAGGTCTATCGCCAACAATTACTTTTATGATAAGTCCTAATCCAGCAACAACATTTTGCAACCCAGTTTTCTGCTTCCATACTATAAAGTTTAAACTACATTTGATAAAAAAAAACCATTTGCTGAACTGTATACACCAATAATAGATATTTATAATGAAGATTTGAGCTACACGGTAATCAGATATTTGATGATAGAAAAACGAGTAATTCTCACCTAAAACATCAGTAGAACTAGTAACAATGTGAAGGGCGATGACATGATCTCCAGGGTGAGCCAACTTCACAAGAGTCCATGTCAAAACCTCCCTGCTAACAGTAGCCAGCTTCACACCCACTACTAATGTCTTCACTCTCTTCTTCATTATTCCAGATCCCTTCTCTAACACTGATCCTTCCCTAAAATAAACTTCAACACCCAACAAATTAATGTACAAAAACAGCCTCAATCAGCTTTGAAGTTTGTGATCAGCATAATTATAAAAAAAAGTAACTCCCCAAAACTCTAACAGACTCTCATTGTCAATCTTAGAGGTCAAGAATCATGCCCATTTTCAGGAATCAGAGACCTCTTTGCAATCCTTTCCACTCTAATTTTGCTCTGATCTAAAAGCAAATACAATACTCATACAAAGGTCTTCTGTTGTACTTTAAAGTATGAGCAAGAAGATTCAATTCTCCAGCCAATGCGTAGATTTCTCCAATCACAATGCAATGAATTTCCCTTATGATCTAATGCTATCTATTGAAGCCTCCCAGTAACCATAATTTCATCAACAATTAAACCAGATTTTCTTAATAAATCCCAATTAACATATTCGCCTCCACATGGCCAAACACCTATGAAGCCACCTAACAAATTATCTCCAAGTCAGGAATCTCGCTTATTTCCCAAAGCTTCAATTTCGAAAGCTTCTTTAGCATTCCGTGTCGATTCAAACCACTTCTTCCTCCTATAAAATATCGATTTCTCTCCCAATCATACTCAACAACTCTACAAGATCCATCCAATCGTGATCAAAATCTAATATATATCATACTAGATTTCTTGATGTGTCTTCTTGCTTACCAATTGCACTCTTGGAGAAAAGCCTTTCACCTCCCTCTTTCTCTTCAAATTCCATTTCAGATTCCATATCAAGCAATATAAAATGTATATGCATAAAAGCCTTTCATTTGAGGAAACAGGGGTTTGCAGGAGTTTGAAGTTTGAGCGCGTAAATGATTTGAACTGGGCGGAAGTGGTAGCTTGGCATTAACTCACCAACAGACAAGCAAGGTGGTAGGTCTGCCATCCAAACCTCGATAACGTAAAAGGCCACGTCAATTAGCTGGAGTTTTAGTTACGAAGGTGGAGTGGAGACGGGGTCCCGTATCCGACGGAAGTTATTGGACGGGGTTGAAGCACAACAGTGGGTGGGTCCATTTGGCGGTGGGACAGGGCGATTTGAGTGCCCCATATCCCACGCCCATAAGGTATGGTGATGTACATGATACAATTACAGCAAGCCTTATTGAACAGACAGACTCGTCTTTAAGACTAGTCTGTGCACTGTCAGAGTGCATGACTCTCCATGACATAAGGTATGGTGATGTACATGATACATCCTTTTCTGGCACTTTTCTGGCATCATGTTTCAATAACTCCGATTCTGACATTCTTCACGCCATCCATTAAAATGCCTCCGTCGTTTGACTGATTTCGAGGATGGCTGAGTTGGCAACCCTGAGTCATTATAAGCATGGGACTGTTGTTTCAAATGCCGCTTAGTTTCAAATTAAAATTCAAACATTTTAACATGACCTTTGCCTCCAACTCCATTTCAAAATTTTGAACATGAACTTTCCCATGAGTGTTTCTCTGCATTCTTTGTGTATGCGGCTAGTTGTGTTGTCCTCTGGCTCTCTTCCTTGAGAGATCACTGCAACAATTATTTATGTGTGCATCTAGTTGTGTTGTATAGTGTCTCTATTTGGCCGTGATACATTGCTGCAACCTACACTCTATCCACGATAGACGGGATGCTCCTCCATGCACACATGTATTCCAGAGGAAGAAAAATAGGGTGTTTTCAGCAAATCTTCAATATCTTGTGGTTTACTCATTTTCATTAGGTTTCATTGTAAAAACAATCTTTGAAAGAAAATTTCTATGGCAGCGCCCACAACGGCACCAACACCCATGCCAACAGCACCAAAGGCATCATCGGCTAAATCCCCTGCAACGCCATCACCTGCTTCTCCTCCTCTTGCGAGTTCCCTGAGTGCTTCTTCTCCTGCCTTTGCTCCTTCTAAAGTCGCCACACCACTAACCTCAACCTCCTGTCCCACCGCTCAAACTCAAGTATCTATCCCAGCGACTACTTCTCCACCGAGCCCCAGCAGCGGGGTCGTGTCTACCATCAATTTGGGGAAGATGGGTATCTTTGGAGCCGCTATGCTTGGAGGAGCCACCTTCCTCCTTTAAGCTGCATCACACATTCTCTCCATCCGCATTTATTTGATTGTTTCTCTCTTTCGTATTCTTTTCTATAATTCCACTCCTAGCTTGGCTTGACAGAGTGGATGGCCACCATATTCACTGGACATTCTTCATTGTATAATTGCTTATTCTCTTAATGCAGATTATTCTTTACTTACTCGTACAATTTGTATTTCAAATTGGGAGTGATAACCCTGCATGCATTTTTAAACAGTCAATCACTCCATCCAAATCTTTGATCGATGTGAAATAAATTAAAACAATCACGCATGGTTGAATGGCACTGCCACAATTGATGTGAAGTTTTTATGATTTAGATCATAAATATATATCTGAGATGATGAAATGAGAATTATATTCTAATATAACATCAACATGACACAAATATCCAAAGCTTTGTACCTTAACCAAATAGTAACAACATTTTATGACAATTGCTAATGCCTATGAATAGTCACAATGTTCTGCTTTTAACGTTTCCTGGATGTCATAATTGTTAGACTGCAACTTAGAACATTTATTAGGGCAGAGCTGGCGAAGATAAATGTTGTTTGGATAGACATAAATACAAATTTATTTATATATAAAAAAAGAAGTTAGGCAGAGTGGTTTAGCATGGGATTCCCATATTCGTTCATACACATCACAATGGGAGAAGATCAAGAGATGCATTCAGAAATGGATTTGCTCTCATTCCTATAGGAAGAAGCTGTGAAGGGAAAAGAAAGGTAAAGATGTCTGGAGAAATGTTCGGCGAATCCGGATGTTACTGTGGATCCAATAAATATAACAGAACCTCTCTCAACACTCTGTTCATAACAGTTAATTTGTAAATTCATGGGCTTTTGGCCCTTGCAATACCCTGAAATCCTGGGTGAAAACTAGCTGGAAATCAATAAGAGAAATTGACATATCCTTGATCGGTTACAGTGCACTCTGGTAGAGACATCATCTTGGATAGAATCCCATGGTTCATGAATCGGGCTTGGCTCTTCATCATCGAGTGCTAGCAACCAGGTTTTGATCCATGTTGTGAGTAGGACTACGATATTTCAGCCAGTACATCCTTATACATGCCATTAAGTTAAACTACTCTTTTATATATAAATGTCTCTCTTAGCCAAGGGTTCAATTGTGTACAATGTAAATAAATCCAACATTCTTTCACAAACTTGCCAAATCTTTCAAATATACAATAATAATTTATTTTGTTAAAGAAGTTTTGAACCCACCTTGGAAAAAGAAACCAAAGCAATCATTGATAACATCTCAAATATAACTTTTGAGGAGAAAAAAAACGGATGTCAATCTATGCTATATAGAAGCCATCCTTGATAACATCTCAAATATACCTTCACATCTTCTCCTCCCACTTTTAAACTACTTAATTACTTAGCTAGAAGATTTCATAATTTCTAACCAAAGATTTTCATTGTTTAGAAATTCAACCTCATCTTCTAGATTATGCTTCTCATTACTCAATTATTGCACTAAGGGAATAGTAAGGGGGTTATTTCCAGTAATAAGATCGTGTCTAGTAGCTTTGACATGATGAAGAAGACAAGAAACTAAAACACGCAAAAGAAAAAAAGACTAAAGCTTTGAAGAAAGCTTAGGAGTGCAGGGATTTAAATAGGAATCTATGTGAGGAGACATGGCAAGCCTATTTGGTGCTACTAATGTATATGCATTCCAGGTCCTCTAGATTCTGTAGTAGAATTGTTTTCTAATGTCTTGTCACTTCTTAGGAGTCGCACTAGGCATTGATTGAGGCAGAAATTTATTTATTTTCACTATGAGGCCAATTTACTTTGGATGACAGGCAAGTGAGAAAATTTTCATTCTTTGAATTTATGTGTCGTATTTTCCGCACGGTTTCCTACGATGAGAAATACAACAAAAACTCATCTTGTATGAAAACGGTTACAAGCTCTAACTATAAAGAAAAGTGCCTACCTTCATTGCCATATCGATAATGGGAATTCAAGGTGGGAATTGATCAATGTGAACTGCGTGAAGGTCTAATAATATATTCCTTTCATATACTGTGGGATTTAATAACTGGTATCAAAAATTAATCTGGGAATTTACAAAGTGTTGTCTAGTGTCAAGAGAAATCTTGAGGTATTGTGATTTCAATTCATCTTAATTTTCAAAAATCACAATTAATTTATTGTTATCAAGTATGAAGATAAATTATAAGTATTACATCAATTCTTGTTTTTCCACATTAAAAATTTTCCATTTCCATTTATACAAATATTTCGAAATTACATGTCTAGGTGTTTAAAAATCATGGTTCTACAGCTCTATGATCTTCTACAAAATTGTAAGGAATCAAATATTCAAAAATATACAATAAATGTATAAACATTTATATAATAAAATCAAATATTAAATATTAAATCTCAACAATCTTGGATATGGCTACCGTGAGAGGGTGAGAAATAGAAACTAGTTATTAATAATTATTTTAATAAGAAAATATGAAATTGAATGGTATTTATGATTTGTAGTGTTTAAATAATTAAAAAAAAATTCAAATATTTGTTTTCAAATTCCATAGGACCTATGCATCCAAACCTAACAAATTAAAAATTCTCATTCTGTATTTGTCAGTAATCCATTTATCAATTATACATTTACCATCATATATTAATCTTCAAAAATTTAAACATAATTTAAACCATTTTCCACTACCAAAGTTTAAACAAGTTTCAAAACTCAAAACTCAATAGCATTATCAGTTCCCAAATTTGAAACTCAAAGAGAAAAACATATATTTGAAAAATACCACATACACATTACAAGGTTGGGAAAGCCATCAAAATAAGCCTAAGGCTTTCACTTGTCAATCACTTCCTCCTCTTCTACCTTTAGGCATTTAATCAAGAATTAAGAGTCACATGAAGCGACACCTTGAATTGCTACAACCAACCATGTAGACATTATGTCCTGGAAAATTGTTGGATACATGGACAACAAGAATACCGAGGTGATAGTCAAAGAAAAACACAAAATAATCCAGTTGTAGATCATGTTCCCACTCACCTTATTATATCAATTCCTATATAAGAGAATTTTTAAAGTACTTCATCTTTCATAAATGATTTTCATTCCTTTTAGTTTTGAAATTTATGATTTGTTTTATAAAATTTTGAAACTTTTAAAATTATTTAGAAAAATGAAAAAGGATTTGAACCTATGGATTATTGAAATGTAAAATGTTTTTATAATTTTAATTTTGAAAATTTTTATTCATTTTAATTTTAAAATTTATCTAAATGTTAACAAAAATTATTCATTTTAGTCTTGAAATTTAAAAAATATTAAAAATTTGAAAAATGAAAGAGTGCTATTATATAGAATGTTTCCTTAATACAAAGATATTTTTTAATTTTAAGTTTATTAAAAGTTTAGTTTTCATAGCGTTTCGAGGGTTTGGTAGTTATTCATCTTCATGGATTCACAAGGAGGAGGGGTGATGCTCTTTCCTTCTATGAAATCTTGACTGCCTTCAAATCGATTGACAAACTGCAACTCTTCTAGCATGAAGGATGCGAAGGAGTTTACAAACTCATAACACACAAAAATTAACATAGACACACACAACATAAGCAAACTCTTGTTCTTTTCTTTTATTCATCCTACATTAAAATAACACATTACATATATATTTATACACAGACTAAATGATTTCACGGCAACTAGAATTTCACATCGAGCAAAAAACTATTACAAAAATAATGAAATACATGGGAAAACCTATGCTCCAATTACCCATCGATATCCTCTAATGACGATCCAAAAAACTTCGAAATTGTGCCACATGTCACGCTGTGATTTGTCGTCGGCCAATTCTTATCGACCTTCCCATTTTGATGACATATTGTGCACCTCGATACAAAAATCCACTGTGTTGACACATGTCGCATAGTGATCCAAATGAACATCGGTGGCCACCCACGTAGTCCATTGACTCAAAGACATAGTTTTCCAGCTTTGTAGTTTTTTTACGGTTTTTCAGGTCCTAATCTTCCAGGGTCATTTTGAGGCCCTAAATAATGTTTTGTTGTCACAGTGGTGCATAAATAATCGCCAATGGCATCGTCTGGGCTGACAACACAGAGTCCTCATCCATACCTTTTGGATGGGATACCGAGCACCCCAAATAGAGATTGTATGCAAAAGTTGCACCCCGAGGAAGTTGATGTATCAACTAACTAGATCGGGGCCTACAAACCTTTTTTCATTTCGTATTTTGGGGTTAGATTTTTTTATGTTTAGGGTTTTCTCGTTCATGCTTTATGTTAAAAAGACCTTTCGAACCTCATTGTAACTCAGTTGTTGCGGATGAGCACAGCCGACACATCTCTTTCCAGACTACCATCTAGAGCTAGTTTGTATTGCTTTACAGTTTACAATGTTTTTCTAGTTCATTCATTAATAGAATTTGGGTTTTACTATACTATTGTGTTTTTTGCAAAATATCCATTTGTATTTTTGTTTTATATCACTCTCTTCACTTCGTTCTCCAAATAATTCAGATCAGTGGTATTAGAGAAATATGCTCTTGTTGTTTCTTAGTTCATGTCCCCGTGGAGATATCAATATGGAGAGTTGGGTATTGAATTAGTTGATCTTGGGGAAAACCACCCTCATTTTCCCAAGTAGCCTCACATGGTGGGAGAAGAAAAGAGAGATGATGGAGCATAAGATATTATTAAGTTGTTGCTCGAGCAAGCCCTCATGCAGCACCGGAACGAGATGATGGATAATTTCTCCCAGATCCTTTGACAAATGTTGACGGTGGTGGATGCACCTTCAACAAGAAGTTGTTTTGGACATTCCCTTATTTGAACGCCAGATAGAAGCAGATGCTTTGGAGAAATGATTAAATCTGTTAGAGGGTTATTTCTTAGTTTATTTTTTTTTTATAGCGAAAAGATCACTTTCATGCTCTTTAACTCCCTCCTCCATATCAAAGATTTGTGGGATAATTAATGCGAGAGGCATGCGGGAGATGAGTCTGAATTATATAGGACATAACCCACTTGAATGGCTTTTGTCGATGATGTCAAGGAGGAATTCTACTATGTTGGAAACTATGATGACCAGTACATCAGGTAGATGACTTTGTGTTCAGGTACATAGGGTACTCCCAAAAGACCGAACACCTAGAGCAACCACTTCACACAAACAGATCACAGATCAACACACGATGTTTTGACATGGTTTAGACCCTCAAGAGGGAAACACTCCACAGCCCCGGCCAAATAGCTTCTACGGAGCAATTTATTATGCAAAGAAAGAAATTTACAAATGAGCTTCTCATAATCGATCAACTAGACAATGACCCTCCATGCTCTTTAAATAGAGATCATGGACCAATCGGGTGTTAAGCCACAGATCAAGGTGAGGTATGATCTAAGAGAAGTTGAGCCATCGGATCATTCTATGTCTAGAACATATCGTGACCGTCGGATTAAATATTTACAAATGCATACTAAAGAAACACACTTTTCCTAATGGATATATTACCCAAGTTGATCTTAACTAACTCCTAAGTGTCTAAATATCCTAACATCCCCCCTTAAGAACAACTTAGGATAGGATTGAAGGATTTACAAAAGTGACACTATTAGGAGAAGGAAGGAGGAATTAGAGCCTATCCCCCCTTAATGACAGATTCCTGAACTCCTAACATAGATCAAAGTTTAGAAAAATTTGCTTATGTAAGAGACTTGGTGAAGATGTCTGCAACTTGATCATCTGTAGGACAAAAGAGCACTTCAAGAACACGATCATGAACAAGATTTCTGATGAATTGCATATGTAGCTCAATGTGTCTGCTGCATTGATGTAGGACTGGATCTTTGGCAAGCTTGATGGCACTTTTATTGTCGCACCAAAGTGGAGTAGGCTGCTGCTGCTCGAATCCAAAATCTTAAAGGATCTGTCGAAACCATAAAGCTTCCTGACTGGCATTAACCGTGGCTCGATATTCTGTCTATGTTGAAGAAAGAACAAGAGCTTGTTGTTTCTTACAAGCCCAAATGACAGGTCCAGATCCCAGACTGAAAACATAATCTGCTATAGAATTTCGATCATCAGGATTTCTGGCCCAATCTGATTCAGTGAAACCAACCAACAAAGGTTCCCCCCGTACTATAATGAATCCCAAACTGAATTGTACCTTGAATGTATCGAAGTATTCTTTTAGCTGCTTTCTAGTGACTTTCATGAGGTGTTTGCATATAATGGGAAACACGACCAACGACAAAGGAAAGGTCAGGATGAGAATGAGTCAAGTATAAGAGACTACCAACAAGCTGACGATACAAGGTGGCATCTACTTCAAGTGAAGTACAAGTGGCAGAAAGTTTGACTCTAGACTAGAAGGGAGAATGAGCTGGTGTACAATCTTCCACGTGAAAGCGACGAAGAAGGTCACAAGCATACTTAGACCAAGAAAGAAAGATTCCTTCTTTGGTTTGCAAGACTTGGAGACCAAGAAAATAATGCAAATGTCCTAAGTCTGATATTTCAAAATTTTGCGTAAGACTCAATTTCACATGGGTTATAAGCTTAGGGTCACTACCAGTAAGAATAAGGTCATCAACATATAGGACAAGGATGATGAGATGGTTTCCTACTTTCTTGGTATAGACATTGGGGTTAGAATGGCATCTATAAAAATCAGTGTCAAGTAGAAAGCTATCCATTTTGGCATACCAAGCTCTAGGAGCTTTCTTAAGGCCATATAAGGATTTCTTAAGGCGGCAGACAACGCTAGATTTATTCTGAACATATCCAAGAGTTTGTTCCATGTAAATTTCCTTCTGTAGATGACCATGTAAGAAGGCAGACTTGACATCCATTTGATGGACTTCCCAGTTATGTAAGGTTGCAAGGGAAAGAACAAGGCGGATGGAGTTCATTTTTGCGACAGGAGCAAAGGTTTCATTGTAGTCAATCCCTTCAACTTGGGGAAAACCTTTGGAAACTAACCTTGCCTTAAGTCTCTCAACACTTCCATCTAATGCAAACTTAGTTTTGTAGACCCATTTACATCTGACAAGTATTCTTCCTTTTGGAAGAGGTACAAGACCCCAAGTATCGTTCGCCATTAAGAAATGATATTCTTCATCCATAGTTGCATCCCAATCTGGATTTCCTAAAGCTTCTGCAAAGGTTTCTGGATCATGATTCTTGGAAACTTGATCCAAAAGAGAAGAGGCTCGTTGAAACTGAGAACATGTTCGATCTTGATCTCTACGATCATTGGCAAGATCACCAGTTGCTTCACATGTTGAACGGACCCATCGAGGAAGCACTTGTGTTGGTGCAACTAGAGGAACATGAGCAGGCGGAGGTGGACATTTATCCTTATTGTCATCATCATAAACTGGAGTTGGAAACTTGTCAAGGAAGTTGGAAGAAGAAGAAGGCACAATTGCCAAATCAGGCTCGCAGGCCAAAGATGGCACAATCACTGAGTTAGGCTTGCAGGCCAAGAGATTTTCATCAAATTTAACATCTCTTCTAATGATTACATCATGAGAATGTGGTTGAAGAAGTCTATAACCTTTTACATCTTCAGAATATCCAACAAATATGCACTTTTCACTTTTAGGCTACAATGCTTTATGTTTTTCATCTGGAATGTGAGCCCATGCTTCACTGCCAAACACACGGAAGTGACATACATCTGGTTTAATTTTACTCCATGCTTCTTCCGGTGTGATACCTTGTAAGCCTTTAGTGGAGGTGAGATTACCTATGTAATTTTCACAATTTATGGATTCAGCCCAAAATTGAAGACTTAGTCCCTTAGATTGGATCATACAATTAGCCATTTCTTTTAAAGTGTGATTCTTCCGTTTAGCTACACCATTTTGTTGTGGTGTATATGGAACAGTTTGTTGTTGTTGGATTCCTTGTTCAGTGCAGAAAGTAGTGAACTTGTTGTTAACATATTCTCCTCCAATGTCAGATCTTAACTTAATAATTTGATGACCAGATTGTTTTTCAACAAGGGCCTTGTAGGCGGAGAACATGATAAATACTTCGCTCTTAAGTTTTAGGAAATAAACCCAAGTGCATTTGGTATAATCATCAATGAAATTTAAGAAATATTTGAAACCAGAAAATGAAGCAGATGGAAGAGGACCACACAAGTCACTATGCACAAGCTCCAAGGGAACCGAGGTGTGCCAAGAGACATGTTTGTCAAAACTGTCTCGATGATGTTTTCTGAGTACACAACTGGAATAGACACCATCTCTGCAAGATACCATTGGAAGACCTCTCACGATATTGTCTTTACATAGTTGTTGCAATGAGCGATAATTTAAGTGACCAAATCGCTCATGCCAAAGTTTGCTTAAGTTATCACTATGAGCAAAAAAACTGGAGGAAAAGGTGATGACCCAAAGTTGTTAAATTTGTACAACCTAGTAATATCATCAACAATTCCGGTAGCTAGGACATGTTGAGGATATTTAAAATCCTTGATTACAACTTGGTGAGGTGTAAACGTCACAGTTTTACTTTCACCAGAATGAGTGATTTGATAGATTGATAAAAAATTATAGGAAATTCTTGGAATACATAGTACATCACTGAAATGACCATTATCTACTGGAACTATTCCAGCTCCTACAACACTTAGAGATCTACCATCACCAACAAATATTTGTTTGGTGTTACATTCATGCATAGTAGAAAAGATGGCTTGATCCTTAGCCATATGATAAGATGCTCCAAAATCAATAAGTCATTCATTTGAAGTAGAAGAAGATGCATTATAAGAATAACCAGAAGCACAAAGTGCATGTCCATGAGAGGTAGATTTTGAAGGCGAATCTAGGCTGATGTGGTGCTTCTTCATTGTTGCTTCCAAGGTTGCCATCTTCTTGAAACACTTAGATTCATCATGATTATCTTTCCCGCAATAATTGCACTAACGCTCAGTCTTCTTTCCTTTTGGCTTGGATTCTTTGTCATTTTTAAAAAAAGTAGCTGACTGAGAGGGTTTGGGACCCTTGTTTGACTTATTATTGCAAAATTTTTGTTTCTTGGGAGGCTTGGACTTTTCTTTCTATTGGGACAATAAGGCTTTCCCAGATGTATATACATTTTTAATTATTCCAAGATGGATGAGCTTATTTTGCTCTCTAATCAAAGAATCACAAAAGTATTCAATACTAGGGTCTTGATAGCTAGTTGCATTCAAGGATTCTTTCATGGAGTAAAATGTAGATACAAAAATGGAATATGCAGGTCCAAGTTTGGAAAGAATATGATAAATGCATTGTTTCTCTTCCCTCTTAATCTTGCATTCTTCACATAAGAGTGTAAGAGTTTTGTACTTAGATAAATAATTTTGTATGCATGAAAAATCACTTGGACTTAAAGAAATCAACTCATTTTCAAGTTGGTGACCTCGAATTTCATTTTGTTTACCAAACACAGATTCCAACTTGTCCCAAGCAACATCAGGTTCATCAATTCCAGATATGTGGAATCGCAAATCAGTAGAGATTGACATCCCAATCAATCCACGAGCTTCATCACACCTATTTTCCCATTTTATTTTCTTATCATTATCAGTGGGTTCTGTTTCTTTTCCTGAGGTAATTCTAAAAATTTCTCTACTTCGTAGAACATCCTCCATATGAGATTTCCATGAGAAATAGTTGGAACTGGTAAGTAGAATATTACAAGGGGCAGCAATATTGTAAAGTAATGACTGTAAAAATAGAAACCAATAGTTTGAATGCAAAGATCTCGAAAAAATAAGCAGTTTAAAAAAAAACGGCACTGAAAATTGACTCCGTATGATGAAGTTATGCTTGAACAAAGAAAATGTTGAAGTTGTCCCCAATAGTGACATGGCAGATAGAGAATGACCAGCTAAAAAAAAAGGACCCCCCTCTTCCCAAGATGAACCTTTGACAATCACTTTACAAGAAAGTTGTTTTAAGTGAATCACTTTTGTAAAATAAGTGATTTCACTTTTACAATGATGTTACTTTAAATAGTGCAACAATAAAAAATGAACTTAAGTGGTTATTTTTATTTTTTATTATTTAAGTGAGATGCACTTTTACAATAAAGTAACTTGGAAATAGAAATTGCATGCACTTTTTCTTTTAAAAGTAACTTCCTAAGACTTGAACTCAAGACCTATTAAGGAATAAAGCAACTTTGAACCAAGTGAGCTAGATTAAAAGGTATGTAAAATATGAGAAGTAGGAAAGTTTTTTTTTTACTCTTCTCTCTCAGTTTCCGTGCTTGCCTCTTTTCCTACAAATCACACCAAAAACCGAAACAAAGTCTACATTTTCTCTCTGTTTTTAATTTTCCGAGATCGCACAAGGTTCACGGCAAAGAGCATACGTAGCTGAGAAAAAAACCCTTTCCCTTTTTGTTTTTGATTTGCCGAGATCGCACAAGGTGCACGACAAAGAGCATACATAGACAGAGAAAGCAACAATCCAAAGCTAAAAAATCTAATAATAAAAATTGATATAAATATGAGATATTTTTGTTTTTAAGAACAGAAAATAAAAAAATGTCACTGTAACATTATACCTTCAGATCTGACGAAATATGAGTTTCTGAAGTAACTGAAAAATAGTTTTCGATCAAACAAAAACTATTTCCCAATGGAAATGGCACCCTGACAGAATGGAACACCTCTCACATCCCATAAATGCACAAAAATTTCAGAACCAAGAAACCCTTTCAAGTTTCGGCAACACCAGTTCAAGATATAGATCATAACCAGAAGCGGCTCTTCATAAAAGCTCTGATACCATGTTCGGGTACACAGGGTACTCCCAAAAGACCGAACACCTAGAGAAACCACTTCACACAAACAGATCACAGATCAACACACGATGTTTTGACGTGGTTTAAACCCTCGAGAGGGAAACACTCCACGGCCCCGACCAAATAGCTTCTATGGAGCAATTTATTATGCAAAGAAAGAAAGTTACAAATGAGCTTCTCATAATTGATCAACTAGACAATGACCCTCCATGCTCTTTAAATAGAGATCATGAACCAATCACGTGTTAAGCCATGGCTCAAGGTGAGGTATGATCTAAGAGAAGTTGAGCCGTTGGATCACTCTATGTCTAGAACATATTGTGACCGTAGGATTAAATATTTACAAATACATACTAAAGAAACACACTTTTTCTAATGGATATATTACACAAGTTGATCTTAACTAACTCCATGTCTAAATATCCTAACACTTTGCACCAAGTGAGAGAATAGATGGTGCCAAAGTTCACCAATATATTCCATACTTTGCACTCAAAGTTGGGTATTAGAGATTCCGAATGACACTTAGTCCTAAAGTATTGCAGTAGCCTACATAGTTACATTAAGACAAAGATGTATTTTCTGGACATCTCCTCACTAGGAGATGCTTATTGGTACGTTGCCAAGATCGAGAAAAAATTTAAAGAAAAATAATAAGCATGAGTTTGGTTTTTCAAATCAACAACATTAGAAGGTTGGCAAAGGAGGCCCCAACTCACAAAACAAAGGATAGAGCAAGAACGACCAAACAAATGAAAACCAATCCAAGTCGTAGGAAAAGAAGGGTAACGGGAAATCGAAGGAGGACACCAGCAAGTGGTGTGAGCTCCACAAAAGCTCCTTGCACAACACTGATGAATGCCACTTAAATAAATCATTGTTGGTTGAGACGAAAACTATAGAGCTAGAATCTGGATTATATTTTGATTTAAAGCAAGAAAGGGGAAAGCGAATCATTGATGCGAAACCTAGTGCCACCATCGCAACCAAAAATATTCAACCAGAAGAGTTAGGGGAGCTAGATGAAAGGGAGTGCCTCTTCCATTCACAACGATGGGTGAAGGGGAATCCGCTACATTTCATTATTGATAGTGGTAAACAGAGGAACCTCATCTTGATTGAGGTTGTCAAAAGATTGAAGTTGTTGATGGTGCCACACCTCCAACCATACACTATTGGTTGGATGATCCAGGGATGAGACATTTGCGTCACTCAACAGTGCTTCTTATCCTATAGCATAAAGCCATTCAAATATAAGGTACTGTATGATATTTCCCCACTTGAATTTTGCGATGTTCTTTTAGGACAACCCTATACGTGAAAACGCCATGTTGTTTATCAGTCCAGGCCCCATAGTGTCATTGTTTCTTTGGAGGGCCAACTCTACAGGATGCCCGATGTAGTTCCGACTATTGCATTTTCTTTGATCTCCGTGAAGCAATGTCAAAAGGTCATCTCTTAAAGTGGGAAATTTCTCCTCTTCATGGTTTGGTCAGAAGAGGAGAAATTTCCCCTACAAAGCTAATTTTGGAGGCACACTACAGTCGATTGGCCGAACACTTTGGCATGGAGAAGACAATAGAAGTGCTTCATAAGTATTTCTACTGGATAAATCTTTGGCAGGACGTCGACAGATATATTTGATCGTGCACTACCTATGCCATCGCTAAACCTTCCATCAAGAAGCAAGGGTTGTACACTCCTCTTCCTACCTTAGACATGCATTGGGAGTTAGTATCAATGGATTACATGTCAGGTTTTCCCTCCACCAAGCATGGTCACGACTGTGTTTTTTGGTTGTTGATTGGTTTTGTAAGATGACCAGTCTATCACCATGTATGAAGACTATCAGAGTAAAATTCGCTATTAAGCTCTTCTTTGAGTGTGTTTGGGTTCATTTCGAGCTGCCTTAGACCATTATTTCATATTAGGACAATAGGTTCCTCAACACCTTCTATTCGTCCTTATGGTATCTAATGGACACAAAGCTAATCAAATCGACTTCCTTCCACCCCCAAACAGACGGTTAGACATAAGTAGTCAATACGATGATTGTGCATATCCTGTACATGTACAAATCCAAAACTCCATGCACATAGGATGAGAGCCTTCCATATGTTCAACATAGTTACAATAGATCCCTACACAACTATGTTGGCCACATCCCTTTTTAGGTGTGATTGGGGTTCCAGCCATCGGCCCCCATTGTCATGGCTATAACAATTGCATCTACACAGGATGAGTCCTCCCATGCTCAAGCTAAGGCAGGTAAAGCAACCAAATTCATTGAACGAATATAGCACATCCAACAATAGGTTCATGATATTATGCATAAAGCCAAATCCAAGTATAAACAATGACATGACCAACATTAGGTTCCACACAAGTTTCAACATCGGTGCACTTTAATAACACACCAGTGTGTATTTGTAATAAAAAAACTGAGGATTGTAACAAAACATTTGTCTACGGTATGTGCTTTGTTTGCAAGAACTAGTGCATTATTTTATGGGAAGCACCGAAATTCATTCTCTTTTTCAAACAATGATTTGTGACAATGCAATTATATTTTTTTATTACAATATTTATCATAAATGTAAATATTGCTTATAATAGTATTCATATATAAATTGAATTTTGATTATTGTATTTGGATATGATGTTTGGATTAATTTGTTATATATATTTCACATCTTTTCATTAGAATGTTTATAGGTAAAGTTCATGGTTCCCCCAACAATTCCCATGGTTCCATAAATAGAGCTCATGGTTCCACCAACAATGCTCATGGTTCCACCAATAATTCTCATGATTCCATAAATAGAGCTCATGGTTCCATAACTAAAGCTCATGGTTCCACCAATAATGTTCATGGTTCTATAACTAGAGCTCATGGTTCTACCAATAATGCTCATGGTTCCATAAATAGAGCTCATGGTTCCACCAATCGTGCTCATGGTTCCACCAATAATGTCCATGGTTCCACCAATAATGTTCATGGTTCCATAACTAAAGCTCATGGTTCCCCCA
This sequence comes from Larix kaempferi, assembly GCA_027924585.1. NCBI lineage: Eukaryota > Viridiplantae > Streptophyta > Pinopsida > Pinales > Pinaceae > Larix > Larix kaempferi. The sequence goes on along the minus strand of BSBM01000591.1, from coordinate 9,094,463 downwards.
ACAATTCTCATGGTTCCATAAATAGAGCTCATGGTTCCACCAACAATGGTCATGGTTCCACCAATAATGCTCGTGGTTCTATAAATAGAGCTCATGGTTCCATAACTAAAGCTCATGGTTCTACCAATAATGTTCATGGTTCCATAACTAGAGCTCATGGTTCCACCAACAATGCTCATGGTTCCATAAATAGAGATCATGGTTCCACCAATAGTGCTCACGGTTCCACCAATAGTGCTCATGGTTCCATAACTAAAGCTCATGGTTCCCTAACAATTCTCATGGTTCTATAAATAGAGCTAATGGTTCGACCAACAATACTCATGGTTCCACCAATAATGCTCATGAATGGTTCGATAAATAGAGCTCATGGTTCCATGGACAGTGCTCATAGTTCCACCAATAATGTTCATGATTCCATAACTAGGTCTCATGGTTCCACCAACAATGCTCATGGTTCCATAAATAGAGCTCATGGTTCCACCAATAATGTTCATGGTTCCATAAATAGATCTTATGATTCCATAACTAAAGCTCATGGTTCCCCCAACAATTCTCATGGTTCCATAGATAGAGCTCATGGTTCCACTAACAATGCTCATGGTTAAACCAATAATGCTCATGGTTCCATAAATAGAGCTCAAGGTTACACCAACAATGCTCATGGTTCCATAAATAGAGCTCAAGGTTACACCAATAATGCTCATGGTTCCATAAATAGAGCTCATGGTTCCATAACTAAAGCTCATGGTTCCACCAACAATGCTCATGGTTCCATCAATAAAGCTCATGGTTCCACCAATAATGTTTATAACTAAAGATCATGGTTCCCCCAACAATTCTCATGGTTCCAAAAATAGAGCTCATGGTTCCACCAACAATGCTCATGGTTCCATAAAGAGTGCTCATGGTTCCACCAAGAGTGCTCATGGTTCCACCAATAATGTTCATGGTTCCATAACTACAGCTCATGGTTCCCCCAACAATTCTCATGGTTCCATAAATAGAGCTCATGGTTCCACCAACAATGCTCATGGTTCCACTAATAATGCTCATGAATGGTTCCATAAATAGAGCTCATGGTTTCATAACTAAAGCTCATGGTTCCACCAATAATGTTCATGGTTCCATAACTAGAGCTCATGGTTCCACCAACAATGCTCATGGTTCCATAAATAGAGCTCATGGTTGCACCAATAGTGCTCATGGTTCCATAAATAGAGCTCATGGTTGCACCAATAGTGCTCATGGTTCCATAAATAGATCTCATAATTCCATAACTAAAGCTCATAGTTCCCCCAACAATTCTCATGGTTCCATAAATAGATCTCATGGTTCCACCATCAATGGTCACGGTTCCACCAACAATGCTCAAGATTACACCAATAATGCTGATGGTTCCATAAATAGAGCTCATGGTTCCATAAATAGAGCTCATGGTTACACCAATAATGCTCATGGTTCCTTAAATAGAGCTCATAGTTCCATAACTAAAGCTTATGGTTCGACCAACAATGCTCATGGTTCCATCAATAATGCTCATAGTTCCATAAATAGAGCTCATGGTTCCATAACTAAAGCTCATGGTTCCCCCAACAATTCTCATGGTTCCATAAATAGAGCTCATGGTTCCACCAACAATGCTCATGGTTCCACCAATAATGCTCATGGTTCCATAAATAGAGCTTATGGTTCCATAACTAAAGCGCATGGTTCCCCCAACAATTCTCATGGTTCCATAAATAGAGTTCATGGTTCCACCAACAATGCTCATGGTTCCACCAATAATGCTCATGGTTCCATAAATAGAGCTCATGGTTCCATAACTAAAGCTCATGGTTTCACCAACAATGCTCATGGTTCCATAAATAGATCTCATGGTTCCATAACTAAAGCTCATGGTTCCACCAAAAATGCTCATGGTTCCATCAATGAAACTCATGGTTCCACCAACAATGCTCATGGTTCCATCAATAATGCTCATGGTTTCATAAATAGAGCTCATGGTTCCATAACTAAAGCTCATGGTTCCACAACCAATGCTCATGGTTCCATCAATGGAGCTCATGGTTCCACCAACAATGTTCATAAATAGATCTCATGGTTCCACCAACAATGCTCATGGTTCCATAAATAGAGCTCATGGTTCCAACAATAGTGCTCATGGTTGATCTGAGTCGTTTCCAAGAAGGACGAGGGGGACAACAGTTCGACTGAATGAGTCGGCTCTATTATGGCGGAAGCAATTAAGAATAAGCAAAATGAGCAAAGCAGGATTACAGTACACAGATAAACACAAATACGCACAGAAAATATGCAGGAATGCAAAAATATATTCTATTATTGTAAACAAGTCTAAGACATGATAAGATTGCTATGTTATAATATTATACATGCTTATATAGAATTATGAGATGCTTGGAACCAAGAACAACGTTGGTGGAACCAAGAATATCATAAGCATTCTATGGCATTGTTTGTACACTATTTGAATTTTGCCCAATGGTCTAACTATAGATTCTGCAAAATGTGCAAGCACATGTGAAACGATACACAATCAAGTAAAACTAGAGACATTTAGCTGCAACTCTTTTTTGTATTAGTTTCCCCATCCTACGCTATGTGCAATTACATAATCTCCACTATCTGGAGCATACTTTTGTAAATGCAAAAAAAACTATTGGCAAACAATGGCAATTTCTATTTTTTTGTATTGCTTTTATAAAAGAACTATATCAGCACATAGCACTGGACAATGTGCTCCATTCATCAAAAAAATTATTCCATGTATGAAACCAATTGTAGTCTAATTTTGAAACCCTTACTATGTTTTGAAATCATGGCTCTATCTCTTTAGTTGATGATAGTTGAAACATAAACATATTTTTTTGTCTATAACAACTGCTATCCATTATATTCTATGGATGCATTTTTTGACTTCATCATACCTCACCACAAACCTTTTATAGCTCATATCCTTGACAATCCTCTCAGTACCAAATACTTGTTAAAATGAGATAACCATTTTAGACTCCATCCTCATGATATTTTTGGTTGTGGCAAGTCTCTTCCACTTCACCAAGTGTATATTATTCTTGTCATTTTTACTTGCCCACAAATATTTGCCACAACTTTTCCTTGGCTTTGTTTAAGATGCTCTTTGGAATAATAGTCGTAAACATCCAAATATTAGTGTTTGTTTGTTATATGAGTTATTTGTTAGACTAAGTAAAATGTTATTTGTGTCTATTTAACTTCTTGTTAAATAATTAGTTGTGTAGTTTTTAATTAAAGTGTCAAACCAATATTTCCAATGGTTACAAACTCCTCTTATTCATCAGCTTGTTTAGGCATGTAATTGATGATTTACTCTATCTTTGTCTCGAAACCACTTATACTATGAAACGAGAACTCGACACAGTTCTCGTTTTTCTCTCTCCTAATTTTAGTAGCTATTTTTACCTCCGTTTCAAAAAGGGTTGATACCAGTATCACACATTTTTATTTTGAGGCATTTTTTTGGGCCTTTGACACATCTTTATTGTAAAGTATTTTTAATTTCTATTTTCAAGTGTGTTTTTTAGAAATTTAACAAAAAATATACATTTAGAAGCTAGCTATAATGAAAAACACATACATTTTCGACATTTATCTTTAAAATTTAATCATAAATAATATATTTTTATGGAAAAAATAGTAAACAAATCGAGAAAAAGAAGACATTTAAACCCATTTTTAACAGATTTTTAGTCATTTTGTATACAAATGATACTATTTCACATTATTTTTCATAATATTTAACCACCTAATCAATTATTATTAAAATTTAAAAAGAAAATATTGAAAAAAATTACATTGCCCCCTTCTACCCTAACCCTATCCCTACTTCCCCACAAACTATTACAAAAGTTAAAAAAATAATTATAATGCATCCCTTCTACCCTAACCCCCTAACAAACTATTAATAATTTTTTTTAAAAATTACATTTAAAAAAATAATTACATATCCTACCCTAACCCCTCAACCAACCATTAATAAACATTTAAAAAAACAAAGTACATTTTCTAATGCCCTAGCCCCCTACATTACCCCCTACCTTAGCCCCCCCGAAAATTACATTTCCTAATGCCCTACCCACTACGTTAACCCCCTCATGTTACCCCATTACCCCTCACACATCGTTTTAACTAAAAAAATTTAAAACCCAGCTTAAAAAAATTAAAAAATTAAAATAAAAACCTAAACTTAAAAACTAAAAAATAAAACCTAAACTTTACAAAAGAAAATAACTCAAAACAAACTAGACTTTACAAATTAAAAAAAAAAAGACTTTACAAAAAAAAAATTTTAAAACAAATTAAAAATTTTAAAAAAAACTTAAAAAAAAAAATTAAAAATTAAAAAAAAAAAAATTTAAAAACAAATTAAAAATTAAAAAAAAAACTTAAAAAAAAAAAATTAAAAATTAAAACAAATTAAAAATTAAAAAAAAATTTAAAAACAAATTAAAATTTAAAAAAAAAACTTTAAAAAAAAATTAAAAATTAAAAAAAAAATAAAATTTAAAACAAATTAAAAATTTTAAAAAAAACTTAAAATTAAAAAATTAAAAATTAAAAAAAAAACCCTTGGGCGCCCAAAAGGCTGCCCCGTGGGGCGGCCCTTTGGGCGCCCAACGGAGCGGAGCCAGCATCCGCCCGCCCAAAGGTGGGCGGCGGATGCTGGCTCCGCCCCGTTGGGGCATCGAGCTGCCACCGTGGGGCGGCCCTTTGGGCGGGCGGCGGATGCTGGCTCCGCCCCGTTGGGCGCCCAAAGGGTTTTTTTTTTAATTTTAAAATTTTTTTTTTAAGTTTTTTTTTAAATTTTTAATTTGTTTAAAATTTATTTTTTTTTATTTTTAATTTTTTTTTTTAAAGTTTTTTTTTTTAATTTTTAATTTGTTTTTAAATTTTTTTTTTTTTTTTAATTTTTGATTTGTTTTTTTAAATTTTTAATTTGTTTTAAAATTTTTTTTTTTTTTTTAATTTTTAATTTTTTTTTTAAAGTTTTTTTTAAAATTTTTAATTTGTTTTAATTTTTTTTTTTTTTTTAATTTTTAATTTTTTTTTTTAAAGTCTTTTTAAAAATTTTTAATTTGTTTTTAAATTTATTTTTTGTAAAGTCTTTTTTTTTAACTTTTGTAATAGTTTGTTGGGGGTTAGGGTTAGGAATTTATTTGTTGAAAACAGAAAATTTCAATTTAGGGGTTGATTTTAAGGCTTTCGTAAATAACAGTATGAGATTTTTAAGCCATGGCTATATTTTTAACCCAGAGAAAAAAAACGTTTATACTAGTATCAACACTTTTCGATTTCGGGGTTGTTTTTGGTGTTTTTTATGAAAACATGATACTGGCATCAACACTTTTTGATTTGGGGGTTGTTTTCGGTGTTTTTTATGCAAAAATATGAGTTTTTATGGCTAGAGTTCTCGTTCTTAGTATATATTTCTCGTTTCATAGTATAAGTGGTTTCGATATGAAAATTATTTTTCACAAAGTCCACTCCATGCCCTTTAATTTCGTTTTCCATGTTATTGTTGACTTCTTTAGTACCGCTTTTTTCTTTCATCTCCTCTACCTTCTATTATTCTCGAGACAAATTCATCTTAGCTCCAAACGAATATCATTGTATTTCTTTAGGAGGCATTCTCCCCGGCTCATGTTCAATTTCATAAGCCAATTCCTTTATATTTCTTCTCTATTGATCCTTCCCTAGGGCCTTCAATTGTGCACATAGTGCTTGCACTCCCTTATTTACCTCATTCTTGTCTCTGTATGATTTAATCTTCCTTTTATTCACTCATGTGCTTCCTCTTGGGTGTTATATTGGTCCTCACAAGGAAATGATTTTCTACTTGAAAGTGATTTTCCTCTTTATTGTGTGCACTTCTACCCCACAAACACATCTACCTAATAATTTTGTTGTTAAAGTTGTTATTTCACAACATGCAAATCCAAATATCCTCTTCAACCATTCACAATGTCCACCCAATCTTGGTGTTGTAGTTGTGTTTTTGCTTCTACAACTCTTCCCTACAAACTAAACTAGAGTTATTTCCTCCCTTTCAACATCCACCCAATTCTTTTCTTTTTATTGGAGTTGAAATTCAATTGAATACTTCCTACTTTGATACCAAATGGTGTAGGAACAAAATAATGGCCCAAATATAATCTTTCTCTACGAATCAAACAAGGTTGGATGCAATTAAAACAAGGTTTGAATCAAATTAAACACATGCATGCAAAACCAATAGGATGGAATTAACAATGGACTCAAGGTTTCTTATTATCACTACTACATTTTGGCACGAATTCCAACTTTTTTTCAACCATGACGGAAAAAATCATAGGTGTCGTCACATTTTTCTTGTTTTTTTAATTTGGATGCATTGTATGTCACTATTTCGATGATCCTACTCAGATGTAGGAAATTTGGCAACTTGATGTTGGAATTCTGGTGTTCATAGTTCTCGTTCCCTCATCCGTTGAAATGGTCAATAATGTTTATCTTGAATTAAAGGTTCCAAAGTAAGCATGGTCAAATATCCTCGAAATTTTGATGACTATAAATTATATATATGTGCTCAATATTAAGGCAACAATTATGCGATGTTTTAAACATCTATAATAGATTTCTACTTCATAGTTTTGACAACTATAACAATGTTACAACATTTTTCTATCTACTTAGAGTTTCATTTGGATTGTATAGTTAACGATGTCAACAAAAGAGAAAATTTCTAGGATTGTTGCTAGGTTAAGGGAGCAACTTTAGTGTAGAGACCTAGATGCATCAAGTGGTCTGTCATTTTTTTCGGTAGTTTTGTTTTACTTTGGATTGTTGTCGCACGATGTTCGAAGGAAAGACAGTATTCCAGTTTGATTTGGAGTTGTTTTCCTTATTTTGTTAGTGGTTTCTAATCACTTGGCCCTCATTCTGCATCCAACCTCCTAGAATGATGACCGAGGTGCATATGTACATGTGGGGGAAAACGTTGCTCAAGAGGGGCTAGTCCAATTTTCTTGGCAGGATCACTCAAGAGTCACTCGATTTACTTTCCAACGAGGATGATAACACCATGGATATGGTATTTTACCCATACATAGGGTTTGAAATTGGAAAAAATGTCCCAACATCCTATTTACTATGGATCAACCACCAAATGGTAGAGGTAATATTAGCTTATATTTTGATTAATATAGTTTCATTTTGTTGTCTACTTTAATATAGTTGAAGATCATTTAATGTCATTTTTCTACTGTATTTATTTAATGTCATTACATGATAACTAATTGATTTTTTATTTGAGTTATTTAGATGGCTAAATAGTGAAGGTATGATTTTACTATGTTAATATTTTATTTCAACAAAATTAATTTTTTATTTAAAATGGTCTAAAATTATAGTACTAAAATTTATATAAATTTTAAATCATAATTTATTTTGGGTTTGACGTGGCTTAAATGTATGTAATTAAATTGTTCTCTTCATATAAAAAAACATATGGGTTGAAGAATGAATAATTCGGTCATAGCCGTGTCATAGTAAAGCTACAAATAATATGAGTTATTGACAATGGATGCTATTATTATAATTCCACTCTAATTTTAACAAGAGCCACATGGGGGCATGTACTGCCTGCTCTTTTGATAAGCATACAATAAAGATTGCAAGCACAAAAATGATTAAGGCTTCTGGACAAAATTGTTTGCCTATAAACATAACACATTGTGTTTCCACACTTACATGTTACCTTATTGCACCCATCCATATTGATTAACTCTATGTGGCAAATGTTATATTCTTTTATCACATCTTTTGTCATCCTCTCTTCAACTTACCCATGAAGAGTGTCAAGCATTTTTTGAACCTTTTCACAACGTAATGGAAAGTGATTCATCTTCTTGCATTGGATACAAGAAGCCTTTAGACATTTTGTATTTGGACAATCCAAAACTTGTAGACACTTGTGGGTGATTCCACGAAGGTGGTTCACCATTTTTGGAAGTTTGAAGCTAAATTTTGTTTTTTGAACCCTCGATCAAGGTCTTTTCCAGCCCTCGATCGAGGTTTTAAAAGCTCAATCGAGGGTTTTAAAAGCTCGATCGAGGGTTTTAAAATACTTCGATCGAGGGTTGAAACAAGACGTCGATCTAGCTTTTGAAAAGCTCGATCTAGCTTTTGAAAAGCTCGATCTAGCTTTTGAAAAACATATAAGGCTCGTTTTAGGCCCTCGATCGAGCAAATACCTCGATTGAGGGTTTTAAAATACCTCGATCGAGGTCTAGGTAAAACCCTCGATTGAGGTCCTATTCAACCCTCGATCGAGGGCTTAAAAAACAGGTCGAGATCCCTTTTCACTGTAGAATGAAAGTTTTGTCTGCCTTCCACAGAGTTAAACCATGTCATTAAATGCTCATTAATGAGCGGACTTGATACCATTGGATTCGTCAATGAATCCTCTATGTAGATACATAAAATTTACGACTTTTTATCTTTATATGTCTTTTGTTTTTAAATTTCTACTAAAACTTGCCCTAAAAAAACTTGTTGGCAACTTCGATTGAGCTCAAAGTTAAAACTACAACATTCAAAATACACATCCAAAAAATTTGAAAAAATATACAAGCCCTAGATAAACACGTCCTCTTTAAAATGGTATTTTAGTTTTGCAAATGATGTAAAAAATCAAAAGATTTCATGCACACACACACATGTGTGCAAAATGCGACTTAAATATTCATTGGTCAGTTTCGAAAAATAATAATAAATATAATTTTTCAAGAAAAATTAAAAGAAAAATAGTTAAGCCCTAGTGCATTCTGTCTAGATCATGTTCACATATTTCATTTTTTAAAATTATTACTTTAACATTAAATTATTGTGCACACACACAAACTACTTGTTAATTGCTCTTCAAATTTTTAAGTACACATGTTTCATTAAATGAAAATTCAACACAATATATGACATTGGTATATTTCTAGAAAAATATCATTGGAAAGCCAACATAATTCTCTACATTTTATTTTTCAACCGCATGTCAAAATTCATGTGGCAAGTATGAGTTTCGAGGGCTTCAATTTAATACATGGGTAAAATTTATGTTTTTCACCATCATATTTGGCCAAAACGAGTTACCCATCTTCATGGAATCACCCTTGTCTACTTCATATGGAATGTTACAAAATGGACAATAAACCAAGCCTTCAACTTTTGCTTCATCTATAGATTCTTGGTCTTGTTTCCTATAGATTTGATCTTCATATTTTCAATGATATGATTTGGTACAACTCTCTGAACCTATGACCAAGGAATTGACTCCTTGCAGCCATCAATATCCATACAACTTAGAGAGAAATGTGCTTTGAAACCTCCATATATGATATGTTTTACCCGCTGCCTTATACAATAAAAAAATAGATCCCCATTCGGACACTATACCATATCTTCTAATCAAAATCCCCAATAACATCAACCACATGCAAGATGCATTTCTTATATGTCGTAACTCACACTTTGATGAATACCCATTATGATTTGGAGATTATTGATGCTTGCCATATGAGAGATTTTTGCTTCTAAAATATTTGGATTCACAAATTTTCCAATAGTTAGTTCATCAAAGTGACCTTCTCCACTAATTATCCCCTTCTCGTTCTCATTCCCATTGTTGTTTTCATCTTAGGAATTACTAAGTCGTTCCATGAAAGAAGAGATTTCATCTTGTACATTCGTTTGAACTACTGCTCTTGAGACTTCTGAAGGTCCATCATTTGACAAATATTGTTCATTGGTAGAACTGGAGGCATAGTGTGGAGATAATGAACTTGCATCCATATTTCATAAATTCAATGAAGACTTTTTCGGCAATGTGTTGGAAATTCTACTTAGAGCGTCACAAAATAAGAAAACAATAATGCGAGAATGCAAGTTAAGACAAGGCATAATCATCATATAAGACATAATTAAATACAAAACCAGTTAAATTGAAGTGATGTAATAGGTTTTATAGTTTTCAAACCAACATTTTTTTTTCACTAATCTCTTTAACTTGTGGGCCATCTTCATTGCTTTGTATATGATAAAAAACACAATAGGTCAAGTGGTTTCCCTTAGTAGAATGGCGGTACAACACATCTTTCCATACTTCATAAAAAATGCCACCATTTATGTCACTTTATGTCTATCATCCTCCTTCCATAACATCATCCATGAAAGAAAAATCTAAGGTTCAAGAAGTGGAGGAACACATATGTACCAACAAGAGTTTCTCCAACTATTGAAAGATAACTTGGCTATAGCACAAAATAGGATGAAACAACAAGAAGATCAACATTGCAGTGAAATGAAATTTTAAGTGGGGGATTGGGTATTTTTTAGGCTACGACCATACAAACACATGTCCTTCAAGCAACAAAAGAAGGACAATAAATTAACACCCAAGTACTATGTCCCCTGTAAGGTGTTGCAAAGGATTGGAAGTATGTCTTACAAATTGGAGTTGCCTCCATCTTCATGTGTCATGCCTAAAAAAAGCCATTGGTGACAAGATCCTAGTCCATACTATTTTACCAGAGATAGATGAGGAAGATCAATTGGTATTAAAACATAAAAGGATTCTTGATACAAGGACCAATAAACTATGAAATTGAGTAATTACTGAGTACCTCATGAAGTGGAATAACTTGCCAATAGAAGAGGCGAAATGGGAAGATGAGTTCTTCAAGCACAAATATCTAGAATTAATCAAGTGTTGAGGACAATAATAGATTGGAAGAGAGGGGCATGTTAAGCCCTATATATTGTAAGGTTACTTTCTATTGTTACATTTGGGACCTTATTTGTAATTGTATGGTCAGATAGAATTGTAATTGTACCATTTGTCTCATATATATATATATATATATATATAGATACCTAGTTTTATGATCATCTCATATATACCTAGCTTTATGATCATATCATAGTCTTTTTTATTTGGTACAATGTATAAGGACCTTGAAAAGGCTTCTTATTCATCCTGTCCTCACTCTTAAGGCATTGGATTACTCTTGCTTTCTTATTTTATGCTCTTTTGGCAATTTGGTACATAGCAAAATAAGCATAGTTTGTTGTTCCCATGTACGCATCCTACCAATTAGCAAGTAGTATTCCAAAGATGCCCTACTCGTTGTCAACCTCAAAAAGTTATGGATGAGCATAAGATGCAATGATGTGAACTCCAATAAGATCATATACTACAAAGCATGCGAATTATAGGATTTCAAGTAAGGGAATCAACCCTCATACTGTATTGCAAGCACTGTTATGCTAAGAACAATATATTGGCATTGTTTGATGTTGCATGAATCTCACTACAATTATAGTAGTATAGTACACACTGCAATCAATCAACTTTATGTTAGTAGGAGGCACCACTCTCTTGTCATTGCCTCCAGTGTCATAAGGATCATGGTATATTGGAACTTATTGGTTATTATGGTCACATCTCTTAACCAATGTGGGATTATTATTTTTTATGGAGAGGTATAGGAAACCAAATTTGTAGTATATTGGAGCTTATATATTTTCATGGGCCACATCTACAACTAATGTGGGATTAATTTTTTTATAGAGGGGTATAAGAAACACAAATTATTTGGCCTAAAATAGCATATTTTTCTATTTCTAATTTGAATTTTAACTTCGAGTGAGATGATAATCATTAGCAGTGGATTGTTTCATTATTTGAAATAAACAAATGACTGAACGAATCAAATACACACAACTCAAGAGCATGTAAAGAATGTGATGGATAATGAAACAAACAAATAAAGAAGTGAACAAAATACACACAAGCATAGAGAATGTGGTGAATATCCTTTCTTAAAGCAAAAAACTTGAACAAGCTCACAATTATAATGTAACTTCCATGCTATATCATAGATAAAAATTCCTTTCTATATCTACTACCAAACTATGGACCACCTATGGAATTTGTAAAATCCTCCTATTGTTTTCTCTATTAAATTACCTCCTAAGAAGATTGATATTTGGGTGCAACCCTATACTAGTACAAATCCATCTTAACCCCAGAGCTCTTATGTGACAGGACTTGTCAAAATCCTCGAGGTGTCAAGCCCTCTATTGTTAACTACAAGGTTGAATTCCTATCATTGGTAACTGTTGATCTTGCAAATGAGCGCATACTATACCCCAATGATCAGTCTATATCTTTGAAGGGTTCACTTGATTCAAAACTAGTGGTTCCTTCCAAGTATCCTTAGATTTAGTAAGTGAACTATTGAAGTAAACTAGATATCTCTTTCACCCAGTTCTAAACAAAGTAAACATGGAACATCATTTATTTATAGGAATTTGACACTAAGCAAACTCAATAGGAAGGAAAACTACATTTTACTATTAAGATCTTGAAAAGTGATTCTTTGTTTCAAAACCCATTGAAATAAAATTTGGTGTGTAATAAATGTAGCTAAAGTCACACCTCTTGGAATTTAAATAAGTATTAGGGTCAGCTTTTGATGCAAAATTTGGTATCAATTTCAATTATTAAATCATTACACTTGACACCTTGTTTTGAAGTGTTAATTGTAGCAATCATTGAACCATGTGGACTTGTAGTTGCACTATACTAAATTTCTCATAACACAAAGTGGTTCGAGAGAAGCAAAGTAGACTTGGCTAGAGTGTTAATTGTATCAATCTTTGAACCATGTAGCCTTGTAATTGCACTACATTAAAATTCTTATGTATTTCGAGAGAAACAAAGTGTACTTGGCCAAACTATTTGTGTATTAGAAAGCCAAGATTTAATTCCTCATAGTTAATGATATATATATATATATATATATATATATATATATATATATATATATATATAGTGAGTAACAATAGCCAAGACTTAACAATAATAATTTCCACTCTTTAACTTAAAGATACACATATTTACTTTCTTAGGAATAGCTTCTTTTATATAAGAATATCCATTTTAATGGTCCATCTAAAGATAGTTCAATTTAAAAGAAAGATGTCATGGTTATGTATTTTCTTTTCTTTTTTGGCATTTTTGTGATAATATATATATATATATATACTCTCACTAGTAAGTAACAATAATTACCAATAAAGAGCAAAGACTTAACACTAATAATTTCCACTCTTTAACTTAAAGATACACATATTTACTTCCTTAGGAAAAGCTTCTTTAATAAAAGAATATCCATTTTAATGGTCCATCTAAAGATAGTTCAATTTAAAAGAAAGATGTCATGGTTGTGTATTTTCTTTTCTTTTTTGGCATTTTTGTGATAATATTTTTTGAATTAGTTTTTTTAATTATTCAAATTGTATTTTTTATTGTAAATATAAATCATTGTCATCTGATATTTTTTTTGAAATATTTTTGTATTATTTAAATTGCATTTTTTTTGTAAATATGAAATCATTGTTCTTTAATATTCCTTGAGATATCCAGATTATGCTAATCTGCAATCCCAACAATGTATATGGCAATAACAACAATTTTGGCTAGATGAAAAAATCCCAAAGAAAAATTGCAAAACAAAACATAGAATGCTTAGCTTAATCCATTTACTTCTCTTTAAAAATGGTTTCTATGAAATTATATACTGCACGAAATCATTTCAATTTTCATTTAGATTAAAATCGGTAGATAACCTTTAACAAATGCCCATTAATTTCATACTGCACCAAATCATTTCAATTTTCATTTAGATTAAAATCTGTAGATAACCTTTAACAAATGCCCATTTTAATGGTGTATTTCTGCACCTTCCGAAGAGAGAAACAAATAAAACAGAGAAGGAAATACAGTCGCCATTGAATGATATCAAGAATCTGAAAACTATGGAAACCAAAAACAAAATAATTAATTTCCTAACAGTACCCTTTTTTATACATCAATGTATGTGTTGGAAACCAACCGAAGAATGGTTGTCATGGAAGAGGGTACAGTGTTGTATGTGTTGGAAACCAACCGAAGAATGGCTGTCATGGAAGAGAGTACAGAGTTGGGAAGGGTAGGGCGTGAAGAATTCAGGAAGTATAAAGTGGAGAGCTCATTTACATTCAGAAGGAAGCTTCCTCTGCTGCGGAGTTGGAAGAAGTAGCAACAGCATTAAAGTTCCTGAAGGATGCAACGAAGGCGTCTTTAATCCAGTCGGTCTTGACCTCTGGTTGCCCAATCATCCGTGTTCCTTAGGCTAGACTAGATCCTCAATGGTTCTCTCTTGGGATAATGATAATTGTCATCTACCCAACCAAACTATTTCTCCCTGTTGTTTTGGATTGGTGATCAGTTTTCAAGGATAGACAATTACTGGGTATCAAATCAAATTTCTGTGGTGATCAGTCATGATCAGCTTCTAAAAAAATATAGAAAATTGTACCATTAAAGACATTTGTATTATACAAAGAACAAAATAATTAGTGCCATGGGCTATTATAGATTTTGTAGACATTGATATTATATAAAGAACAAAATAATTTGTCCCATGGGCTATTCCAGATTTTGTATACATTAATGCATGTATCAGATGTATGGGAAAACAATGAAAGAATGGAGGTCATAGACCAGAATAGTGGGAATGGGAGGGTATCGAGAATTCATCAACCAGACGATGGAGTTGAGTTCAGTCCAGGGCTCATTTGCATTCTGCGGGCAGACCCTGGGGGAACCTCTTGGTGTCAGCACAGTAATCATAGATCATATAGTTATTTCGCACCCACTGGAGCTTTTGCTCTTGGTTGGTGTCCAAAACCTCCTCTACCGCCAAGTTAGAAGAAGAAGTTGCAGCGTTAAAATTGCGGAAGGATGCAACAAAGGGAGCTTTAGTCCAGTTTGTTTTCACAAGTCCACCTCTAGTTGCCCAATCTTCCGTGTCCCAAAGGCTCGAGTACATCCTCATTGCTTGGCTCTTTGGATAGTGATAGTTGTTATCCACTCCACTCAACTCTTTCTCCCTATTCTTAAAGGCTCGAACAGGAGTTCCGTTCACAGAAAATCTGAATAACAAACATGTAATTATGTTAGTTTATGAAAACGAATAGTATTCTATTGAATGAATGAATGAAACGATGAGTAATTAGAATACATACATAATTTGGTTTGATGTCCACAGCACGGAGTAAGTGTGGAAATCCAGGGTTGGGTCGAACCACAAGTAGAACTGTTGCTCACGATTTCCAAGGCCTTGAGCGAAGACATTAGTGTGCATAATATAAGGATCTCCAGAGAGGTTGCCCAGAAATTCAAAGTCTATTTTGTCGTGTTTGGGGCCTTGTGATGACAGCTCCAGAGGCATACCACCAATAACATGTCAGCATGGCATAGGACACGATATAGCTATATATTTGTGTCATTCATAGAATAATAGGTAAAGGCAAGGTAGAATAACAACTTTGATTTGCATATCAATCTTGGCAAACAGATACTCGTTCTTGGATGGGAACCCACATCCTGCCATCAAAAAGGAATGAAGGATTAAGATGTCTACATAGTATAATATGTGTACATGAAAATGAAATAAGAGCAGAGCATGGTGGCATGAAAAATAAATTTTACGAAGTATTACCTGAAGTTGGATCGAGAGTCAGCTGTAATTGTTAGCCGTTGTCAAGGATTTTAGCTCGACCATCGCCCCATGTGATGTTGACATCGCTGTAGAAACAGTTAAACGTAACCAGCATCCTCAACTATCTTTTTTGCTAAGCTGTTTTGCCTTAAGAATTCATGCGAGTGCCACTTTGAATGTTCTCCATCCAGCTTTATCTCTTGGCGTTCTGAAATGGGTCCATTGTAGCTGGTGCAATTTATGTGCCCTGCATGCCAACAGTAACAAATTCAATCAATCTATATATAGTTAGCACCAACGGTTAATGGGTTAACATGTTGAAGGTTATATTATTATTCACTCCACTCTTTCCCCACCTGTGAGTCCATATGAATATCTGAGGATGTTGATCAACACGGTGAAAGAACATTGGCCGTGGTAACTAAAGTTGACACAGCTCCTGAAGGCCTCCTGGAGAAAGTAACAAGGGACGCTGTAAATATTGGTCATGGGTATGTTTGTGTGCGTTCGAATAGACTAGGGATTGAGTTGAATGCAGAAGCAAGACGAAGGGAAAGCGATCTGTTTAGAACAAATCCTGATCTTTCAAGTATTGATAAATCCATTGTTGGAATACCAATATTGGCAGAAAAGCTTATGCAGACTAACCGTCTTTAGGTAGGGACTAGCATCTATGTTGCCATTCATCTTGTTTAAGGTACAATGCAATTTATATATTTATTTGAACACTATAGGATCTATGTTGTTTTCTCAAGTTCTAGACAATTACATCACCTCGCTTTCACATTTTGAGACTAACCCTATGTCTAGGGCTTCAAATCATTCCCAATTACACTGAAGTCTTGAACAACCACCAAAATAATTATGAATATGAGTTCACCGCCATCGCTTTCTATTCTTTCCAATCCTACCCATTCCAATATGAGTAATCTACTCATGATTTTAATTATCGAAAACTCAAACCCATCAATTTCCATCGATTATATGGAACTGGAAGACACAACTACCTTCTTCAAATTATTGACATCCTCTCTTAGGAGAACTCAAACTCATCCATTTATATAAATGAGAGTATCACTTGGCTCACTAGTGCTAATGAAAATGGTATGTTCAAACACACCAAAAACAAAAACATGTCGTGACTGTGTAAACTTAGTCTAATCAGTTGGGATGGAAAGCGCTCTCCCACCAAATGCATGACCTTACAATCATGCGTTTTCCATGAGTGATTTTTATTATTATTTTAAAGTAAAAGGAATTTATTATTATAAAGTAAAAGGAATTGACAGCGCTCTCTCACCAAATGCATGACCTGACCATCATGCGTTTTCCATGAGTGATTTTTATTATTATTTTAAAGTAAAAGGAATTTACAGTGAAGGTATTTTGAATTTATATGGGAAAGGAGTTGGTCATTTTAGAAATGGAGTTGGTCATTTTAGAAATTGGGAATTTATATGGCAAGAGGGGATTTATACCAGGAATTGATTTCAGTGGATTTTATTTTGTTTTTATTATTTTAATTAAATATTTATTTTATTTTTATTTTTATTTATATAATTATATATTAAAAATATATTTTAAAATTTTAAATTTTTGTGTGGAAATTAAATATTTTTATTAGTTTTTGTTTTCACATTTTTTATTATATCAATTTCTAATTTTTGCAATATGATTATGTTATTTTCTAACAAATTATGAAGTAAGTATTTTTATTCTAATTAAGAAAATAAAATGAAAACAATCAAATCAAAAGTATTAAATAATAATAATAATATGCAATCTCAACACAACAAATATTAACTTTAAATATAACTTTATACAATCAAATTATATTAATACAAATTAAAAGGTTGGAAGATAGTCAAAGTTGCAAAGAATTATATCCACCAAATGTGAAACATTGAAGATGAATGACCCTCCATTATCAATAGAGAATAACGTTCTTTGAAGGAATATAAATGTTAAAGAGAATTATTTATAAAAGATAATAAAAAATTATTAATGATGCAAACTTTTGTAAAATGTTTTGTCCATGTAAATATACTACAAATGGTAGAGGAATTTATTTATTTTGATCAGTTTTTCATTGATTGATTAAAAGTAGTTATTGTTTGTATCGTGTCAAATATTATGATTTTTTATTGTTTGATCAATAGTAGTTTAAAAAAAAATTGTTTACACAAATAAATAAAAATGGATTGATTTATGTTGATCAAGAATTAGATTGGAAGATAATCAAACATTGGATTATTCGCAATGGAGAAAGAAAGTGATAAACAATAATGAATTGCAAAAGATAAATCATAGACCATCAATGGAATTCTATGAGGGGAATAAACATTAAAGGAAAATTGTTTTGAGATAATTTAAACATAGAGCATGTTTTCATTTAATAAACCATTGATTGTTTGTTATAAAAAATAATTGAAAGAGTTTGGTGGGCTAGCTTCAACCATAAGTGCTCTGAGCTTCATGCATGAGGTGTTAGGGCCAATCCTTTTAGTTGGCTACCTATGATGTATGCCTTAGTTTATATCTCTATCAGGTCAAGTGCTACATTTTCCCCAATAGGTTTACACTATAGCCATAAACAAAGTGTGGGCAATTACCTAGGAGTTTCCCCTCTATGTTTTCCTTGGAAGAAAAAGATAATTAAATTAGTGTTAATGGTGTCAAATTCCATCATTGAATTCATATTAACATATATAAAATATAAATACTAGAGATATTTGTCTTTTGTATATGTAGCCAACTTTTATATTTTTATCAAGAGTAGCTATTGATTTCATCATATAGAACAATCTAGAAATTCTTTTTGATAACCCTCAATTAAAGCAATACCATTTTTCGAACATCTTATCCTTTTGCAATGCATATCAGCAACAATAGAAACTAACAGAGTTCATGTATCAAATTGAATCTTGAGCAATTTCATACATAATTTAAGTTTGCAATGACACATTGAGATTTTTTAGGTTAACCAATGCAAGGAATCAAACAACATTTAAAAAAAAGGAATAAATCAAGTTCTAGATTTCAAAAATCACAGCTTATGTACGGTCATAGTCAAGAAAATATGAAGGTGAAGGAAGATGTAAAGGTGATATATCTAGAGGCTTTGATGGGGTTTGTGTTTAGGAAAGAAAGATATCATCAATGAACTTAATCAATGAACATGGGCAAGCAAGATATCATCAAGATACACAAATTAGAATAATCAAATGGCTTACCACATTAAACCTCCTCTTGAATGTATCCATCCAATACAACTGTAGGCAATTTGTTTATAAGATAAGGATTTGTGTTAAAAATTAACAACCTCTACATATTATCCATTATCCAACCCAAATTTGTTGAGCATGCTTCTTGCAAGTTCCATGATTGTGCGATTCATCTGCTCAGGCACACCATTTTGTTGTGGAGTATATGGAGCAGTCTTCTTGTGCTTAATTCCTTCATGCACATAAAATTTCTCTAAATCATTAGAGAAATACTCTCCTCCATTATCTTATCTAAGACATAAAACATACTTTCCCAAAATTTTCTCTACATGTGCCTTGAACTCTTTAGTTTTCTCAAAGGCTTCTGACTTATTTTTTATAAAATACACCCACTCTCTTCTAGTATAATCATCTATACAAGTTAAAAAATATTTAACACCATCTATAGTTACTGTGGGGACTGTCTCAAATATATCAAAATCAATAAGATGCAAAATATATGAACCCTTACCAAAGCTGGTAGTAAATCAAACTCTATTATGTTTACAAAAAATATAGTGCTCACACAGGTCTAAATTACAAGAATTAATCCTAGAAAGAATACCTTAGTCATGCAGAATTTGAAACCTTTCTCACTCATATTTGAAATTCATTGATGCCACAACATCACTACATCCAAAACATTCCTTGAGTTTGTTGTTATTGTATGATTTGTCACTATATCACCATGCAAATGATATGGGGTACCATAAGATTATTCTTTTGGTGCCATTAGGTCTCCTTTGGTAATTTCTTGTGATTATCACCAAAGGTAGTAGAATACCCCAATTTTATCCATCACCTTTATTGAGAGAAAATTCTTCCATAGATATAGTACATGTCATACATCACAAAACTTCATTTATCTCTTCTCTTCCATCTTGACGCTAATTTCCTCTCTTCCCATAATTTCTAGAAGATGATCATCATCCATGTAGAGCATCCCACCACCATAGGTTTCATATTTGAAAAACTAATGTCTACGTGGAGACATGTGGAAAGATTCACCTGAGTCCAGAAACAAACCTTATTCTCTTACTAAGAAAAAAAGGTCACATGTTTCCATTTATTCTGAATCTAATGTGGTAGCATTTGGTGATGGTTGATATGGATTTTCATCCTTCTTTTGTTTCTTGATATGCCAAAGATTCTTCCTCTAGTGCCCTAGTTTCCCACAACTCTAGAATTTCCCTCTTAGCTTGTGTCATTTCGACTTATATCTAGATTGTGATATACCTTGTTGACCCCTTTCATTATATTGACTACTCATAGATATGGATTGATCGATAGAGGGATCCAAATATAAATTTCTCCTCAGCTGTTGTACTAGAAAAGTTGATACCACATCATGAAATTTCAAAGTTCCGAATGATGAGGTAGTGATAGTTATAACCACATGATCTTAGGGATCCAAGAAAGAATAGAGTAAATGATTGTTATGTCCTGATCCTCCACCTTTACACCAACTAAGACTAGATTACTAATAAGAATATTAAACTCATTCAGATGATCTACCGTTGTTGAACCCTCCTTCATCCTCAGATGATAATGGTTTTTTTTTAACAAAACCCTATTTGTTGTAAATTTAGTGTCATATTGTCATGTCCCCAAATTTTGCATTGGGTCAAAATGGCCTAAGCCACTTGACCATACTCAAGATAGTTTGTCAAATTGGTGCTAATGGTCAAATAATTTCCAAGCATGATGTCCAAGTTAGTAATAATGTAAAATTATATCCAAATGGATAAGGTGGGTCACATTAAGAGAAAATCCCCAATTCAAAGTTTGTAATCCAAGTAAACTATCACAGAGGAAAAATTCCACTAACTTACTAGTTCCCTAGTTTGCGGGTGGAAGCATCAAAAGTTGGAGTAAGGGAGCTACAAGACCCAAAATGAACTTAGACTCACAAATTCACATTAAATGAGTCAAATAAATAATAATAAAAGAAAATAAGGTGGAATTGGACCATGAGGGAACATTAGAGGTTGTGGGACCCACATGTGTCAAGATTCCCCACTACACTTGGCATCATTCTCTCACCAATTCGAGTTCAAGGTGAAGGTTAACGTACTTGGGGGAGTTGAAGATGTATTATTCATGGCATGAATCATGTAAGGTCAAATTAGAGTGGATGAGTAACTCCCATGGAATAAAAATAGGCATCTTAGAAGAATTGTGACACTTGGAGCTAGATTCCCTAACTTCTATGACAACAATGTTGGAGATTATATGACACTTATGACAAGGTTCAGACCTGATTGCTGACATATGACATATATGACATGTCAGGGATAAACATATCCTCCAATAAAGCGCACAAGGGGAGTTATGGCAGCCAATATTCTCCCATTCGAATTGATGGAATAGGAGGGCTAGGAAGTGTTGGACAAGTGCTATTCTTGGGAATCTCTCCCTAATTCGATTTGGGATGATGCTCTTGGAGGGAATTCGAGCTATGGAGGCCTTGGCAGGTTAATAAAATACACGAATAAAGAAGAAGAGAAATTTTTGGATCATTTTTCTTTTGGAAAAATTTGGAGAGCTTAGCTTGTCCTTGCACGATGGATGTTCATCCTCCCTGCCTTAGAACCAATTTCAAGGGTGCAAGATTTCCATCCAAGTTGATTGATGGAGAGTGTTGGCTTAAGATACTGTTCTAGAGGTTTCCAATGTAGACCCAGGTTCTTCGTGGATTCAAGGAACCAACAAAACCCCTTCTCATCGGCCCTTTCGGCAACAGCCTGCGAACAGGCTGAGGTCTCACTCGAGGTGTAGCTATGGAGGTACTACGGATTCAGGTTTCCACAGTGATGTGATGAGTTGCTCGGACATATCTACTACGCAGCGCGCGATGGGGCTCGCGCTGCGGGCTGAAGACTGTGTGACGATAGGTTGCATCATGGTCCTCGCTCTACAAACTAAGATACCTATGGAACCAGTGCATCGACGAACTGCACCATTCACACAGGCTGCAAATAATAGGACAACGCAACTGACTTATACACTTCCTCTATGGACTTTAACAGATATTGATGACATTACTCAGTGTTTATCAATTCATCTATTACTTTAGACGATTAACCTTATAACCGATGTAAATAGATGAAACACAATACTGCGCACTTCGGGTGCTACGCGTCAAGAGTTATGTAACCCCAAACTCTACATACACAAGTGATTATTCAACGAATTGATACTTTCACAAACTTAGAATACTTTGCATTCAGCATTCATCCATACACGTAATACTTAACATATTATTCCCATCTTTCTCCTATGGAAAATACATATAAAAGCATTTAACATAACAACTTATAAATGAGAATTCAAGCATCCATAGTAAGCAAACAGACAATTGCACACATATAAACAATCACACTACACAAGATTTAACGTGGTTCACCCCCAGGATGGGAGCTACGTCCACAAGAACTGTTGTTGTATTAGTCTTTAGGAAGGGGACAACATTTCTTTGTCTGCGCACTCAGCTGCAGACTCTCTTCTCTCTCAATAGGCCTCTGCGCACACAGCTTGCAGACCCTTTACAGAATTGTCTCTTAACAGAGATCTATTCAATCAATAATAATGAAGAGTAAAAAAACTAACAACCTGAAACATCAACAATGAAGATTAACCCCTTCCCATACAAAATATGCCTTATTTATAGATCATGCTCGTAGGTCATGTCTTTACAATTCATAGGCAAAACCCTAAGGTTCCCAAAACTGGTGTGGATACTTGCCACCCTTCCTGTCACCATCGACAGCTTGCTCCACTTGCTTTGGCCTCCTTACTAGACCACTAGTGGCTCTGACGCCCTTCTGACAGCCACATTCATTAGCAAAATGGTTACAACTGCATCGTGGCCTGTCACTTTCCACTCCTTTAGCCTTCCTGTCGTTGTCGACTTAGTGGCCTAGCTTCTCAACTGCTTGCCGCCACTCTCTCAGAGAGGCCACTTTTCGCTATCGTCCACTCTATCCCTTACTCAAAATAGGTCGCTTCCTCATCCGACCATTACTTATATTCTTTACCAAAATTAGTTGCGTTGTTACTGTGCAATAACATATCTTCGCAAACTTAAACATATACCCTACATTGTGCGATCCACAAAATTGTACCTTCTGCGCACTTAGCCTGAACTGCGCAGTTCCAAAACTGTTTTTTATCCAAACTTATACCCACTTGGGCCTTTCCCAATAGGCCCCTAACACTTACCTGTAGATCGTCCTCGATCCACTTCTGCTAGCCGATTTCTCTTGCATATCTTCGGGGCTTTTTAGCTTAGTGGTGAAATTGCTCAAAGTGACGACAATCCCATCAACTGTTTCCTTTTCCTTTGTTTCAAAAGTATTAATGGTTTCCAAATGTGCCTGGGAAACCTTCTCCTGGACTTGTTCTCTAAGAGTTCCCTCCACTGTCTGCAGTTTGAAAAACTTCTCATCAAACTACTGAACTAGGTTCAGTCCTTCCTCTTCTATGCTCTCCATCTGCGAAGAAGTGATAGCTTCCTTTTCCCTTAGTGCCTTGAGTTGTTTATTCTGTTCCTTTACTTCGTTAAACTTAGGTAGCTTCTGCTGCGTGGGAAGCACTTTCATCTCTATGGTTGCAGCATCAATCTCTTGCTATGTTTGCTACTGCTTCCTCTTTAATCTCTTGAAGTTCTGGGTCTTCATTCCATCCTATGACAACTGTGTTTACTTGTTCAAGTAAACCTTGGCATCTTGATACTTCAGACTGGATGCTACCCAATGCGGCCTCAACCTCCTCTTGTGTGGCTGTGTGCTGATCTGATGCTGGAGTTGACTGCCTGGCTTCCAGGTCTACGATCTTTCCCTTATAAGAGACTTCCATTTCCATCATTTCGACTGTGAGGGACTCTAGCTTGGCCCCTATCTTTCGTATGGTATCTTCAACATTTTCTTCCTCTACGCATTCTTCAATCTTCGCGCATACCATTGAGATGGTCTCTTTGAGCTTGCAGTCCCTCTCTCGGACTTCAGATAATTCTTGTTCCTTTCGCTCGGATTCCTGCTTGAGCTATTCAATATTTTCTTTCAGCTTGACACTCTGGTCATAGGAGGCAATGCCTCTTTCTTGTATTTCCTCCGTAAGTTGAAGATGCAACTCATTCAGGTCCTCCAGCGCTAATGACCCAATGTTGAGGTCAAAATGTGCCGAGTCTTTTACCGCTTCTCGCACATTATTGTTTGGGAAGATAAAGTGCACCGGTTCTATATGCGCAAACCTAGGGTAGGGGCTCACTATAGGAGGTGGCCGCTTTAGTGCACTCGTTCCTCCTAACTACCCTTCATAATCTGATGACTATTGTCCTAGGCTCATCTACGTGACCATCGTCTGCACTGTTTCCATTGTCTGAATGAGGTGGAGTTGCATCTGTTCTTGCTTAGCCTCTTTTTCTGCTCGGGTCTCCTCCCATACCTCCTGGACTTTCATGGCGATTGTCTCGCAATTGTCTGGATGTAGCTACGGGCCAAATTCGGGCCTTTCAAACTTCCTCTTCTTCCGTTGGCCTTTCGCTCAGGCAGGAGTTTCAGTCGCCTTTCTTTTGTCTCCTACCTGGTCTTCCGTTTGGGTCTGCTCAGGATCCTTTTCCTCCACAATAGGTGTAGGTTTGATTTCTTCCTTGTCTTGACTTTTTCCTTCATCCTTATCATCATCTGTGTCTTCTTCTATCTCGCTATCTTTGATTTCGGGCATGTTTTCCTCTTTCTGCTGCTGCTCATAGTCAGATTCAACGTCGATTGGCTGCTCTTTTTTCCAATCTAGCTCCCATCTCTCCATCATTTGTTCGATTTTCTCAGCATCTAGCTAATAGAATCTAGGATACCATAACTTTGTATCTGTGTCTTCCCGGGGCTGAATGTATGATCTGTGCCTTTTAGCCAAGAATCTCATTATCCCTCTATATTTATTTGTGAGCGGTTGCAAGATGCGCGGTGTCCGTCGAATTGCATCACATATCTACACATAGTAGGTATAGAATACCTCGTTGCTTGCCCATTGCCTTTAGGGTTTTTAGCTAGCCCATAAGTTGGTGTAGCATGCTCTGCTGCATTGCCCCTCGAGAACTAGAATACCCTGATAACCAGTGGGCTCTTTCCAAACGACGACAAAAATCAATACTAGCAACCAACTAAAATGGAATCGGAATCCATTGTCATGAGCTTCTTCAACGTATGCTAAGAACTCATTAAGCAGGTACTGCTCCCAGTTGTAGGAAGTGCCCTTTAATGTTTTATCTACGAGCCGGACTACTACGGCCAATACCTCTGGTGGTCTTCATTTGCGCAGTACCTTTCCTGCTAGAAGTTGGACTGTGAACTTAGTGGCTTCGTCATTGATTTCCCTAGTAGGGAAACCTGGTTTTTCCTGGTTACCTTGAATTCTTCGGCTATTTTAGCAGCAAGATCCTTTTCTTGCACCTTCCCTACCATCACTGTTGATGGGTCGTCACCTCTCTTGTTTAGCAGAGTGATCTAGTGTATCAGGTCAAACGTCTTTCCATAGGTATTTGTTCAACCACTGGATTTCAGAGAGATGTGGGTGTTTGTTTTATTTCCTTGCGAAGTCTCTCTCTATCTTGTCACACCAAGCCCAGATTTCTTTCCTATTTGGATGCCAAAATTCGATACCCAGCAAAGATTCTTCTTCATCACACATCATGACTTCAAATCATCACAGATTCTTAGCACAACAAAAGAACCATTTGTTGGCTTAAGATATTGTTCTAGAGGTTTCCAATGTAGAACCAGGTTCTTCAAAGATTCAAGGAACCAACAAAACCCCTTCTCACCAGCCCTTTCAGCAACAACCTGCGAACAGGCTGAGGTCTCACCCACGGTGTAGCTATGGGGGTACTGTGGAATCAGGTTTCCACAGTGATGTGATGAGTTTCTCGGATAGATATACTACGTAACGCATGGAGGGGCTTGGGTTGCAGGCTGAAGACTATGCGACGATAGGCCGCGTCACGGTCCTTGCTCTACAAACTAAGATTCCTGCGCAACCAGCACATCGACGGATTGTGCAGTTCGAACAGGCTGCAAATAATAGGACAACGCAACTGACTTATACTCTTCCTTTGCGGACTGTAACAGATATTGATGACTTTACTTAGTGTTTATCCATTCATCTATTACTTTAGATGATTAACCTTATAACTGATGTAAATAGATGAAACACAATAATATGCACTTCTGGTGTTGCGCGTCAAGAGTTATGTAACCCCAAACTCTACATACACAGGTGATTATTCAACGAACTGATACTTTCACAAACTTACAATACTGCGCATTCATCATTCATCCATACACGTAATACTTAACATATTATTCCCATCTTTCTCGTATGGTGAATACATATAAAAGCATTTAACATAAAAACTGATAAATGAGAATTCAAGCATCCATAGTAAGCAAACTGACAATTGCACACATATAAACAATCACACTACATAGGATTTAACGTGGTTCACCCCCAGGATGGGACCTACGTCCACAAGAACTGTTGTTGTATTAGTATTTAGGAAGGGGACAATAGTTCTTTGTCTGCACACTCTGCTGTAGAGTCTCTTCTCTCTCAATAGGCCTTTGCGCACACAGCTTGTAGAGCCTTTACATAATTGTATCTTAACAGAGATCTATTCAATCAATAATAATGAAGAGTAACAAAACTAACAACCTGAAACATCAACAATGAAGATTACCCCTTCCCATACAAAATATGCCTTATTTATAGATCATGCATGTAGGTCATGTCTTTATAATTCATAGGAAAAACCCTAAGGTTCCGAAAACTAGCGCGGATACCCGCGTCGTCGTCGACAGCTTGCTCCACTTGCTTTGGCCTCCTTATTGGGCCACTCGTGGATCTGACACCCTTCTGACATCCGCAGTCATCAACAAAATGGTTACAACTACATCGTGGCCTGTCACTTTCCACTCCTTTATCCTGCTTGTCGCCGTCGACTTAGTGGCCTAGCTTCTCAACTGCTTGCCATCACTCTCTCTGATAGGTCACTTTCCGCTATCTTCCACTCTATCCCTTACTAAAAAAAGGTCGCTTCCTCATCCGACCTTTACTTATATTCTTTACCAAAATTAACTGATGCACTGTTACTATGCAACAACATATCTTCGCAAACTTAAACGTATACCCTGCGCTTTGCGATCCACACAATTTTACCTTCTATGCACTCAGCCTAAACTGCGCAGTTCCAAAACTGCTTTTTATCCAAACTTATACCCACTTGGGCCCTTCCCAACACAGATTCCATTAAGACCTCTAAAAAAAGATTCATGGAGATTTTTTATGCAGGTTCAGACCCCAAATGAGTTCAATTTCATATTCTCTCATTCTTCTCTTTTCCTATTCTACTATCTTTCTCTCAATGTCATGTAAATGTGCAAGGGAGAACTTGTTTTTGCAAATAGTTAGTGAAGAAATGCTATTTCGTCTTCATGGGAATTTTAGATGCTATATATATCTATAATAATCATATCATGAGATCAATAGCTTGAAATATTATGTATTTCAAATGATATTTACATTCAAGGAGGAGATTTGAGCCATTTTCCCCATAGCTTTTGCATAGCGCACTTGTTGTTGCATATAGTTAGTGAAGGACTATTATTTTGACTTCATGGACATGTTAAATTCTATATATATCTGTAACAATCATATCATGAGATTCACAGCTTGAAACACTATGTATTTCAAGTGTTATTTACATTCAAGGAAGAGATTCGAGCCATTTTCCCCATAGCATTTGCATAGTGATTTTGGAATGACATTGTACTTGTTTATATCAGGGTTTGCGGAGTTTTTTATACTTTTATGAGATGCATATGAAGTTAATTTTATGTCCCAAATTATGTGTTCATACCTATGAAGTGTTACTATGGTTTATGAAGAAATTCAAGACTCCTTGCCCACCAATTTCACCTCAAAAACTAGACTCTAGAAGTTGTTGTTCATTAGGATGCCAATTCAACCCTAAAACCAAATCTAATTATGCAGATATATTTTTACTAATTTCCTATAACATATCCAAGTCTCATACCAAGAATTAGTGAAGGCCATACAGTGTTTGGAAGAGCATCTAATGGCATACCTAAGGAGGATCTCCACTTCTCAAATTAACTAGTCTTGTTCTGAAACTTCCTCCCATGCAATTTGAAGACCATGGATGGGTATATCAGTTGTTTGTAGGTATGATAGGTGTGTTAATATGTTCTATTTTCCATAAATACCTTCCTCCCCAAATTCGAAATCATTTGGAGGTGTTTGGAACCAATTGTAAACAAAACCTAAAGTCAAAACAAGGTGAATCCAAGGAATTTCCTTTGAAGGGATATTACAGTGGTATCAGATCATGGTCATTGCACCTGTGCATTAATATCATACATTGAATAATAAATTCTATCCATGTATCACTATTATGATGACTCCTCTGAGTACAATGCTTATGAGCAATACGAAGAAGAATGTGAATGGTATGAGGAAGAGGTGCCATCATCCAACACTTCTTACAATTTCATACGAAATGAAGGTTATTCATATGACCCTATGTCTAATGAAGATGAATGTTTCATACACCCAAAGGATAATCCTATGAATGAACTAGAAATATTGAGAGCAACAAGTAAAACATTGCCTCAACAATATCAAGCATATCTCGCTTTGAAGGGAGATATACAAAAGGACATTCCTTTTGAAGACTATGTCGACTGGGTGTTTGTATATAGGCCCAAGAATGAATATGTGGAGTTAGTGAAGAAAGGCCTATTCCCTTCTTGCAAAATACCTTGGAGATAAAATCATATATGTTTGAGTGAAAAGGAAGAGCGGGACGAGGAGACCCATGAGCCACCTAATTCTGAACGTGGTGAAGTAGAAGAAGCATTACATGAAGAGGATTGAAAGTCACTCCCAAGTGAATTTTAAAAATATGAAGAAACAACACATGAGCATGAAGAAGACTCCATTAAAAATATTGAATATCACTTCGAGACACATTCTACTTTGGACTTGAATCAAAGAGCATGTACTGATGGATGCTTGAACTATGAAGGAGTACCTACTAATGGGTGATCACACCTCTATGTTAGTGACATATAGATCACTTTTGAAAGTGTTGCTGCAATCCCAAGTTCCATTAAGCAAGAAAATGAATACCTTGTAGCAATTGAAGAAGAACTAAGATCAACTTCCCCATCACCACTTGAGCTTCATGAAGTTGGTCCAGTCACGGAACACAGGACGAGAGTGAGCAAATAGTCAGGCAGTTGTCATGCGGAGGCGATCAGGTTAACTCCACGTAAAATTGATTTAACACGATACAACTAGTACGGGACCCACGTTGATTGGCAACCATGAATCGACACCTCCTTGGTATCTCCACCATTCAATGAGTCCCGACATCAAGTGAATGAACACTTGTCTCGAGTAAATCGACAACATCAATTATGGGCGTTGGTGTAAAATTAGTCATAGCAGATCTAATGAACAAGTAAATCAATCACAACAGATGAACATAGAAAATATGGTGTAAAACTGTGCAAAACATGCAGCAATGCTCAATATCCCAGAAAGGGTGAATGAATTACAATAGAATACAATCTCTGTCAATGAGCAATTCCAATTGACTAAGTAGGCCATTCGAATCACTGAATGGAGTAGCTTGACTCCAACTAGGAGTCCTCATCATCAATCGGTGGTGGTCATCAATGCACAAGAACCAGTCATCCAGGTGTCAATCTGAGTCTAACTGAGTGTATCATGTGTAACTGAAGTGTGTAGCACTGATTAAGGGAAGGAGGCTCAGTGGGGGCGCATGGGAGGCTAACTGAAGTCAGAACAAGTCATCTAGTCAATCTGGAGGTCCAACGGAAGTGAAACAGTCAGTCGGGAGTGAAACTAGCCTCAAATCAGGGAGAATCGGAGCTAACTGAATGTAACTGAAGTGGAACTGCAGTGGTAGGTGAACAAGTGCGCCCTTCTCTGGCAGTAGGTGAGAAGTGGGTGCCTTTCAGCCTAGGAGGGCTAAAACTCTGTAGTAAGTGGCTCCCGGGTGCTAGAATAAGGTGGATAAGGTGCTGGAGGCATCAAACTGGTGACTGGGATGCATGCAAGTGCATGCAGGTGCATGCAAACCCTAGATTTTGCATGCAAACCCTAATTGCATGCAAGATCCTGAAAAAGATGATGTGGATATCCGAACAGTTGGGACCATGGCCCAAATAATAGTTCACTAAAAACACTCAACCAAAAATCAAATTGGTTCCTCAATATGAACCACTTTTGCATCATAATTTCTACCTGATCACTAGGTATAAATTCGATGATACAGCTTCCCGTATGACTATTAAATAGAAAAGAAGCTGCAGGAGATCTGAGGTGGTGGATCTGGCTGAACCGAAGGAAGGAAATTATTGATTCATTATTTGTTAGCAGAAGAGCACCCTTATATGTGTCTTATGGTTTAGGATAAATTGTATGGCATGGTCTCCTCATGGTATGCAAAGAGCCAATCGACCTTATAAAGGTGTAGACCGGCGGCTGGGTTTTGTCTCAAATGTAGGTAGGGTAACTAGCTTATTCCGAAACTACCTCTTTCTATAGGAGATTATGCTTAAAATGCAGGTAGCATGTATGAGCGCCAATAGTTTAAGCAGTCAATCTCACTCAGTAAGCTACTCGTTTAATTCATAGGGTAAATTCTTTGGTGAAGGTCATAGGTACAATTCTAGATTTAGGTCCCTGCATGTGTTATAGGTAAAGAGGTCCATACAATTCTATGGCAAGATCCCTACATGTTCCTAGCTGATGGGTGGAAGTAATATGATCCCATGTATCGGCTATCGGCAATGCCCCTATGGCAATGTCCTTGTGGCATTGATAACCATTGTCTCCATCCAAGTCGAGTAGCCCCAGCCCAGTATGATTATCCAAGCCAAGCACTATGAGTAGCATAGTCGAGTAGCCCAATAGCGTAATCTGTGTTTTCAACTTGTCTCTTCAATAATGTTTTATGTTAAATATTGTTTAAAAATATTGAATTTGTAAACAAGAGGGACATTTATGTATGTTTGAAACAACTTTCATTGTTACAGCTGTTGTAACTACTTTGTTGGTAGTTGAAACAACCTTTAACCCTTTCAGCAATTTGTCTTGAAATACCTTGTTTCAAGAACACAACAAGAATTTTAGTTGCATAAATTTTAACGTATTTATTGTTAAGAATTTAACCCAAACATTGATCTCAAAAATCTAATTAAAAACCAAATACATACAAAACATCATGAAAATATCACATTTGAAGATAAATTCAACCACATATAATAACAAATATGCATTTTGCTGGTATTTACGTGGATCAAACAGTTTCATACCTACATATGGCTCACACCTATGGTTAACCTTGATTGAAAGTTATGTGTACCAATATTCCATTACACCAAGATGCCAATGGCCAAGTAATGCTTCAACATTCCTAAATGTATACATTCGACGACCTTTGTTTTCTCCCTTCATGCCATGCACCTTTCTACCCAAACCCATTTCCCATTGGCAAAGTTTTAAACCCAAAACCATGCATTTTGTATGGAAAATACTCTCCTACATAGATGCCTCCATATTTTGCATCGACTAGATTTCTTTAGTATATTCAAGGAAGAGTAAAATTTATTTGCTCAAATTTTACCAGGGAATTGAGTAAATACATGTATATGTGCACACAGATAAAACAAGCATTAATAGACCAATATAATACTATTTTCTGTTACTGAAAACACGTTTTGAAAAATTACAGAGTCCTAATCCGTGGAAAGTCGATTTCATGTCTTTTAAAAACAGAAATTGCCCATTACAAACAAGAATGATACAACACATCCTTATCCCAGTAGATATGATTAAAGAATAGAGCACTACAAGAAATTGTGTTACTCAGGATAAAGTGCCACACCCACATTTCATTCATAAAAGAAAAAACAAACCAGAATTAAAAAAGTGTGGAGTCGTCAAATAAAAACTGCTTGAAAAGATTAAAGAGATATACAAAAGTAAAGATAAAAATTGTTACCGGGATAGACTATGTTTAAAGCTAGAGGTTTATTCAAGTATATTCTAGATTTTGTCAATAAAACCTATACACTTCACTACTTTACACTCATTTGTTTAAAAGCACCAAATTCCAATAGGCAATGAAAAACTTCAAAATTTAAATAGTAGTTGAGCAATATTAAAATTTAAACAGTAGTGCAACAATATGCCACAAATATCCAACCTAACTATGGATGATTAATCCTAAACCATCAATTTCTCAAATAATTCTATACAAATTTGATCAACTTTATGGTCTGTACAATGACAAAAAAAATTGATCAACTTTATGGTCTGTACAATGACAAAAAAAAATGTGGACAATACCATCGACGAACTGTACTGGAAAATGACTTTGTCAACTAAATTGGATGAAACATCTTCTTTTAATATTTTACTAGGATAGCAAAAGTCGGGGGAGATGGGATTATTTCAGGAGAGTTGCATCCTGCAATTATTGTCGATGGATAGAAGCACTTATAAGTGCACAATTCCAGGGTAGTCCTTACACCATTAAATTTGTCTAGATTTTTTTTTAACATGGGCAAGCTTGTTGTCACACGTCATGTAATTTCAACCACCGCATTGAATGCGATTGATGTATCCAACTCCACCTCTTACCTTGAGTTTAATGCGGTAGATAAACTGCTGATTTTGTTTATTTTAAGTAGTCAAGAACTTTCCAGAATCGAGCGTTCTGTAGAGCTGTGCTCCAGAAGTTTCTAAAAATCTCTATCTCTATATATATTGCTATTTTTTATGAATCCGCGAGATAGATAAAAAAACAAAGTTCTGATAAATAGTATGCTGCTGAAAAATCCTTGTGGTGAATGCCATGAATTTTTGATTCTGTCTGAATATGTATGAGTGAATATCCGTTGGGTTTGAAGGTGATTGCTTCCCCTGCCTCCTTTCGTTGTGGTATCAGAGCCATTGTGCATTCTATGGCATGTGCATGAGATTATGACATGCGTCAGCCTGAAAACTGTGGAATTTTATACTATCTATTGCTATGATATTCTCTCACTACCGATGTGACTTGGAGTCCGCCTTTTGGATATTGTGGAGCTTGGAAGTGAATACCTGTGACCTGTCGAATAGTGATCTGGTGGAGCTGCGTGGGTGCATTACAAATCATGGAGTTGTATTGATGTTCTACCATTCTTGAGCCAATACCAATGCGTAGAGCTTAGTCTCCGCCATTTCTGAAGCCGCTAGCCTAAACGAAGGAGTCGACAGTTGTGTGAGGTCTGCTGTGTGAAGGTGTTGAGGTTTTTCTCCACCGTTCGTTCCCTAGGCAGAAGCTAGAACTCGTGAAGCTCTTTCTTAAAGAGATCCGTAGCAGAAGAAACTTGTGTTAGCTGGTTTATGATAATAAAAAATTTGCGAGCACCAGAAAATCCAGGACGGTTCCATTCAAAGAGCAAGGGGGAGCTGGGTTTGTGAACAACCAGATAGAGGATTCATAGACAGTCAAATTTTAACCATGTCCACCACCAGCAGCTCTGTGTAGCCACAGGTTCCCTCGTTCTTAGGTAAAAATTATGATTTTTGGGCAACAAAAATGAAAACTCTGTTTCGTTCTCAGGATATTTGGGATTTAGTTGAAAATGGGTATCCTGAACCTCAAGATGAGGCAGCGTTTTTGGCTTTGTCTCAGGCAGAAAGAGTTATTCTCAATAATAATAGAAAGAAGAATGATAAATCCCTACTATTCATCCAACAGAGTCTGGATGAATCAATCTTTCCAAAGATTGCTTCCGAAGATAACTCAAAAAGAGCATGGGATATTTTAGAGACAGCCTATAAGGGCTCTTCTAAGGTTAAGACAATTAGGCTGCAAACCCTTAGAAGAGAATTTGAAACCCTTCAGATGAAGGATTCAGAATCAATTGACCAGTTTTTCAATAGAACCATGAATGTGGTGAACCAGATAAAAACACATGGGGAGGATTTAAATGACCAGAAAATCATGGAGAAAATTCTGTGTATCCTACCCATCAAATATGATGCAATTGTAGTGGCAATTGAGGAATCAAAGGATCTATCACAGCTGTCTGTTGTTGAATTGATGGGATCTCTATTGTCTCATGAATTTAGACTGAGTAGGAACTCAAATCCCTCATTAGAATTTGCATTCAAGACTCAGGTTTCAGTTAGTAGAGGCAGAGGCATATTTAGTCATAGAGGTAGAGGAAGATTCCAAAATCAAAGTGATGAAAGAACAATTTCAGATGAAACCAGAAAATCAGTCCAGAGCCCCAATTCAGGAAATTTCAGAGGTTCAAGGAGTAATCTTAATTAGCAGTAGACTAGAAGGTTTGATAAATCGAAGGTTCAGTGTTTTTACTGTAAGAAATTTGGGCATGTAATTCGGGACTGCAGAAAAAGACAAGCAAATGAAAGCAAGCAATCAGCTAATTTATCTGAGGTATCTGAGACTAAAACAGAGTCTATGTTTATCACTTGTAATATTGCTCAGGAGAGTCCAAAAGATGTATGGTTTTTGGACAGTGGTTGTAGCAACCACATGACTAGAGATCAAGAGTTGTTTAGTTGTTTGGATAGTTCTGTTCAATCATAAGTAAAGCTTGGAACAGATAGTAGAGTTTCTGACAAAGGCAAAGGAATAATAGATGTTTTGACAAAGAATGGTGAGAAGAAGATTGTGAAAGATGTCTATCTTGTTCCTGGAATGAAATGTAATTTGATGAGTATTGGACAACTAATGGAGAATGGGTATGAGATAAATTTTTATGACAAAGCTTGCACAATTCGAGATAGAGCTCATTGTAATAGGTTGATTGCAAGGGTTGAGATGACCAAGAATAGGATGTTCCCGCTTACAATGAGGAGTGATACTCAAAATTCTGTTAATGCATACAAAGCTAAGAGTGTTGATCAATCTTGGCTTTGGCACTTGAGGTTTGGTCACTTACATTTTGATGGTTTGAGGTCATTGCAGAAGAAGGAAATGGTGAAAGGGCTGCCAATCATAGAACAACCAGCAAGCTCATGTGAGACATGTATCTTGGAAAAACAACATAGAGAAAGCTTTCCTGCAGGTGTTTCCTATAGAGCAAAAGTACCTCTGGAAATCATACATACAGATTTATGTGGGCCAATGCAAACCCCTTCATTGGCTGGAGGTTACTATTTATTGACTTTTATTGATGATTACAGCAAGAAGACTTGGGTATATTTCTTAAAACAAAAGTCTGAAACTTTTGGAGTCTTCAAGAACTTCATGGCTTTGGTTGAAAAGCAAAGTGGTAAGTACATTAGAGTGCTAAGATCTGATAGAGGCGGTGAGTATATTTCAAATGACTTTTTAGATTTCTGCAAGGTTCATGGAATTAAAAGACAATTTACTGCCAGATATACACCACAACAGAATGTTGTGGATGAAAGAAAGAATAGGACCATAATGAACATGGCTTGGAGCATGTTGAAGACAAAGCACTTACCAAATGACTATTGGGCAGAAGCTATTTGGTGTTCAATATACATTCTTAATAGGAGTCCTACAAGTAGCTTGATTAGTAAAGTGCCTCAAGAGGCATGGACTGGTAGAAAATGTTCAATTTCACATTTACGAGTTTTTGGGTGCACAGCATATGCACATGTACCAGTTGAATTAAGGAGAAAGTTGGATGATCATAGTGAGAAATGTATATTCATCGGTTATAGTGAGCAATCTAAAGCATATAGATTGTACAATCCCATTACCAAAAAGCTTTTTATAAGTAGAGATGTTGAGTTCAAAGAGGAAGAAGCATGGGATGGAAGTGTAGATGAGTCTATTACAGGAGGAGTTGTATTATCTCATGAACATGATGAAGAAGAAGAGCATGAATCTCAAGGAGGACAACTAGTACAAGCACCTGTTACCATTACACCAACAACAAATGCATCCACTGCAGTTAGAACACCAAGAAGTCTTGCACAAGGAGAGGTCTCAATGCAAAGAAATCAAGCTACTCCAAGTTCACAGGTAAGTGATGAATCTGATCCTACTTTAGCTACACTAAGATCTAGATTTAAAGGAAGAAAGACTAGAAGTCTTATGGAGATATATGATCAACATGAAGACCAATTAGATTTAAATTCAAATTTTGCATTGTTAGCATATCAACCTGTTAGTTATGAGGATGCTATCAAAGATAAAGTTTGGGTGGATGCTATGAATGATGAGATAGATGCAATAGAAAGGAATGATACTTGGGAATTAATGAATCTACCTGAAGGAAAGGACTGCATTGGTGTGAAATGGGTTTATAAAACAAAGTTCAATGCAGATGGTGAAGTTGAGAAGCACAAGGCAAGACTTGTTGCTCAAGGTTTTGCTCAACAACCTGGAATAGACTATAATGAAACTTTTTCACCTGTTGCCAGATTAGATACAATTAGAACTGTTTTGGCTATTGCAGCTCATAATAGTTGGAAAGTATACCAGTTGGATGTACAATCTGCGTTTTTAAATGGAATTTTAGAAGAAGAGGTATATGTAAAACAACCTCTAGGTTATGAGATAAGTGGACATGAAGAAAAGGTTTATAAATTGAAGAAAGCTTTGTATGGGCTGAAGCAAGCTCCTCGAGCATGGTACAGCAGAATTGATTCCTATCTCATAAGCAATGACTTTTGGAGGAGTATCAATGAACCTACTCTGTACACCAAGAAAAATCAGCATGGTAAGGTCTTGATTGTGTGCATTTATGTTGATGATATCATTTATACTGGAAATTTGATGTTAGAAGAATTCAAAAGAGTAATGAGGAGTGAGTTTGAGATGACTGACCTTGGCCTAATGAAGTTTTTTCTGGGAATTGAAGTCTTGCAATCTGAAAGTGGAATCTTTATCTCACAATCCAAATATGCAAATGATGTACTGAAAAGATTTAGAATGTTAAATTGCAAGCCAGTCTCAACACCAGTAGCTATAGGCACTAAGTTAAACAAGCAAGATGTTGGAGGTCAAGTAAATCCTAGGCTATTCAAAAGGCTAGTTGGAAGTTTAATGTATCTAACCGCAACTAGACCAGACATCATGTATGCTGTGAGTCTAATCTCAAGATTCATGGAGTCTCCGAAGAGTACTCATTGGCTCGCAGGTAAAAGAATTTTGAGATATGTCGCAGGCACAGTGAATTGTGGAATTTTATATTCAACAGGTTCAGATTTCAATTTGACAGGGTACACACATAGTGATTTTGCTGGAAATGTTGATGATAGAAAAAGTACATCTGGATATGCATTCTTTTTTGGCTCAGGAGTTGTCTCATGGGCATCAAAGAAACAACCCATAGTCACTATTTCATCAGCAGAAGCAGAGTATGTTGTTGCCACGTCAGCAGCATGTCAGGCCATCTGGATGAGAAGAGTTTTGTTCGATCTTTTGCATGAACAAGGAGCGCCAACAACTATCTTCTGTGATAATAAGTCAGCTATCGCGCTGTCAAAGAATCATGTATTCCACAAGAGAACCAAGCATATTGACACGCGGTATCATTACATTAGAGAATTGGTAAATGATAAAGAAATTAAACTCTGTTTTTGCAATTCAAAGGAACAACTCGTTGACATTTTCACTAAGGCACTGGGAAAAGATATTTTTGAATTTCAAAGACAAAGTTTGGGCATCTGTGATGCTAATTATGCTGTAAATGTGTAGGTGGTTGAAATTAAAGGGGAGAATGTTGTGACACGTCATGTAATTTCAACCACCGCATTGAATGCGATTGATGTATCCAACTCCACCTCTTACCTTGAGTTTAATGCGGTAGATAAACTGCTGATTTTTGTTTATTTTAAGTAGTCAAGAACTTTCCAGAATCGAGCGTTCTGTAGAGCTGTGCTCCAGAAGTTTCTAAAAATCTCTGTCTGTATACATATTGCTATTTTTGATGAATCCACGAGATAGATAAAAAAACAGACTTCTGATAAATAGTATGCTGCTGAAAAATCCTTGTGGTGAATGCCATGAATTTCTGATTCTGTCTGAATATGTATGAGTGAATAGCCGTTGGGTTTGAAGGTGATTGCTTCCCCTGCCTCCTTTCAAAGCTTAGTATGAAAGAAAACATGGGCCAAGCTCCATGTTGTGATAAGATGTGATTTAAAAAAATCACTTTGAGTCCAGAAAGGGATAGTAAGAAATCGCAATTTAAGACTGATATCCAAGTCTTGGGGATCTAGTTATTTGTAACTAATGCACCAGGTCATTAAAAAAAATAATAGGCATTGGCTCGTCAATTCTTAGACAACTAAAATTTGCAAATGCCCCAAAATAACAGAATTGAGCACTGGAAAGAACACGTTGGATCTAAAAGAGTGCAGAGTAATCAGATTCCAGTTCTTAGCAAACATAGAATACAAGGGAAATTTGATAGATACTTTCTTGGTTGGAACAGATATGTTTATTCAGATGATGTGGGAGAAGAATTTGGTGAAGAAGAGACGATCTCTTTGACAAAGTCGTTAGCTATGGTTGATGGTGATGAAAACTCTATGAAGCCAGAGAAAAAATAGAGGAAAGAGAATGAAGTTTTCAGCTTGAATGATGATACAGAAGAAGACAAAAGGGAATAGCTCACGCCCTACTTAGCAAGTGCCGAAGGGTACAGAGCATTCTAAATAATTGAGGCAATTCATGCAGTCGAAATTTCAATATGCAAATATGTATCATTTTTTTCATTTCATATCATGCTAGGAGTCATTGAGTGGAAATGGAAGGGTTTGGCTATTAGTTCCTTAGACCAGTAATCTAACTCCGAAATGCGTTATAAACATTAGTTATGGTTTCAAATCTCTATTTAGAATTTAATATTTCTTCAAGAACAATCAATCTTATAATTCTTTATGTAGAAGTCTGTATTGCTATAAGGCTACATTTAAGAGTTTCTGGCTTGTTGATGGAAAGAGGGAATAAAAGGAGAATCCGGGAGACGGGTGGAAGTGTGTACTTGTTGGACCCAAAAACTGATATTGTGGTTGGCTGATTGTTAACAGGATCAATTTGTAGTTGAAATGAGATCTTATATTTACTTTAAAAGTTTAAATGGTCTGCAAGTACTAGCATCTGAATTGCTTTTCTGGACAAGAGAAAGTGTATACCAAAACATGCAGTGGATCTTGTATAGGACAGTAAGCTAACATAGAAAGGGATGTCAAAGGCTACAAAAGGATTTTCATAAGGTGGTAATAGAAGTTTTGAAATAGGGTTTGATTTATGTTAAATAATAGGAGGTATGAAATCCAGGGCAGACCCTCACTTTAGAGGTCATGCCATGGCTTCTTGTCGGATCTCATCTTTGTATTGTATTTTTATTAGATGTTTTAAATACGACAATTTGAAATTCACACACAAATGGGAACATCTAATCTTGAGTGACTCTATATCTCTTATAATAATCTTAGCAGTGTTCAATTCAGTAATTCTAAAATCTAGTGAGTCATGACATTTCTTAGCATTCTACGCTCCTTTGAGTAGGTTTGGTATTTCTTCTTCAATACAATTTTCTCATATGGTTATCTTGTTGCACTTTTTTTTCCAGTTTGGAATTTTATTTATAACAACATAACTTGTCAATGACACGTGTTCCTGAAATTTTGGCTCCTATTGGTACCATCTCTAAAGATCTCACGAACTACAGTCTAGTTGGCATCTTTTATAGTCTTTGCAGCTACACAGTACACGGTATTGAGTATAACCGATAACATAAAGTGGACTTTTATAAAGGTCTCTTATTCATCTAACTTTAGAGGAGGCTTTAATTTCTAGAATCTATATAATCATTTTCATCTATTTAGCATTCAATAGTGACAGATTTGCAGAGGCAGAGCAGCAGGGGAAAACAGAGTATGGGGAGTCTTCAAGAAAACGGCAGGAGCTCTCGGCTCTTCTACATCTTTCCAGAACCTCCGAATGAACACCCAAAATACATTGAACCTCTCGATGCCTCTTCACCCGAGGCTCATTTACTTCTACACCCAACGCATTAAATCTTTGTACAGTGGTTGGTGGATACATCAAGTTGGCGGGAGGAATTATCTCCAACACTCCCCCTTAATTCCGACCATAAACAAACTATTAACATCTAACACATACATACAGTGCCTTCATGGGCTTTCAACAAAAAACATTGAAACATTAATGCCTGCTGGTCTAAGTCTCAGCTAGGCTTACATTAGTTCATGTCAAAACTCAAAATTATCTTACCATTCTTGTCTGCTGCATGCTGATGCAGCGGCTTCTTTTTCTTGCGTTTGCTCCAGACTTTGAACTCAGCATTCTTCTTCACCTTCTTCTTCATTCTCACCTTCTTCTTCATGTTTTCTTCAAGCTCCTTGGGCTTGAATCTTCCATCACTGTCTGCAAGTTCTTCAATGAACTGCTGCCATGTATATTCATCCACAAATCCTGATTTCAGCATGGTTAGCTCATATGTTGTGGGAATTTCAAGATCCCACATGCTGTTCACATCCTTCATTTTGTTTTCATCCTCTTCATTGGCATGCTGCCATGACATCAACTGATAATAGTGTCTGATTTCTTCAAGACTCCATTTCACAAAAATGTTTTCAGCTGGTTTATCTTCTTCCTCTGCATCTTCAATGCAAATTTCTTCGTCCATGGTGCTGCTAAGCACTCTTGGCATGTCACAATGCCCATCATCATTGAATTCAAATGCTTCACATTCCATGCAACTTTCAATAATTTTGTCAAACTCTTCAATAAAATTACAATCTTCATGATCTTCATTATGCTTATTAGCTCCAATGCTGCCTTCTTTTCCATTTTCTGCTTCAAATAAGGACATCACATTGTCCACATTCTTTAAAAACTCTTGAATGATTTCATCATCATATTTATCTACATTTTGCTCAATGGCAGGCTGATTCCTATATGCACCTGCACATGCACAAACATCTAAACTGTTAAGAAAAACTTCTGCCCTCATGGGCATGCTCTTCATGAGCTCATTTTCTTCTTCACATTCAGCCTCTATTGGCTGTCCTGCAACTGCTTGAGTTGCTAATTCACCATTTTCTGTTGCTGCTATGGAAGCTTCCTCTTCAACATCATCTTCATCCACTTGTGGCTCTGCACAGTGGGCTTCGTTGTTCTCAAACATATTTGGCTCTGCTTGGCTGACAGAGTCCTCAACCATTTCATGCGAACATTCAACTTCTACTTCATATGTGTTTGGGGGAAGTGCTTCTGCTGGTATAGCAGGTTCTTCAACTTCATTATACATAACTGTGTGTGGTTCACCGAATTTCTCAACAGCTTCTATGGCTGGAGTTTCTACTGCTGCAATGGCAGTTCCATCTTCGTATTCATCCACAAGTGCCTCTACACCGTGGGATTCCCTAACAGCTTGGCTGTCTTCTGCTTCAACTGCAGGATTCTCAACTGCTGCTTCTTCAACATGCTGTGACATTGTTGGCTGCTTACACATGTCACTCCCCCTTTCGCTGAACTCTTCTTCCAAGATTCCCCATGCTTCCTTGGAAGTCTTTGTTGCTGCTATATTGTGAAAAATACTTTCATCCACAGCTTGTTGGATGAGATGCAAGGCTAATTCATGTTGCTTCAATTTTTGGTCTTCAGTCAGGGCTTCAAAAGCCTCTAAATCTAGGGGATGCATACATTCATCTTGAACTAAATACCACAAATCCTCTGCTT
The DNA here is from genome assembly GCA_027924585.1 of Larix kaempferi. Lineage (NCBI taxonomy): Eukaryota > Viridiplantae > Streptophyta > Pinopsida > Pinales > Pinaceae > Larix > Larix kaempferi. The sequence continues at coordinate 9,052,743 of BSBM01000591.1, read as the reverse complement.
TGAGAAAACTTCTCATCTTAATAGCCCAAAATTCATAATTTTTACCTGAAAAATGTGGGGGTACGAGGAGAACTCTGCTGCTCCAATTATCCTGGTTCTCTTCTTGGACTTCAACTTTGTTAATAAGCTCCTCTGCAATGGGAACTTCTCCATATCTATGTGCAAAATACTTTGCCTCTGCCCTTGCATTTCTTCTTCTGATCTGCTTGAGTCTCCTTTGGTAACCCATTTCTTCTCTTCTTTGTTGCAGATGTCCTGTGCTGGCACTTGTCTTCTTCTTGCAAGTCTCCTACTTGCTTCTCCTTCCCTATCGCCCCCTAAAAAAAAATATAAAACTGCTTGCTGGCTGCAAGAGCTGTCAATAATGCCCCCTTAATGCAAAAACACTCTGTTTTTTTTTAATTTTCTTGGATTATCAATGCTCGGGGCATTTTCATTTCAATTTATCGTTCTCTGACAGAAAGAGACAGAGTATGTTCTTCACCTCACCGTCGGGATTTCTCGCGGACTCAGCCAACAGTATTGTCTGTTTGATCTTGTTAGGTTAAGTGCCTTCTTGGTTACAATGGCCAGTGGTGGCAAGCGTTCACGCTCTAATCTCAGCTCCGATGCTGAAAGAAATAGTGAAAGGAAACGACGGAATCCTGGTGGTCCAAGAGAGACGATGCCTGGCATAGATGATACAGTCTATCGCATCCTGTGTCCTGGAGACAAGATTGGAGGTGTAATAGAAAAGGGAGGTGGTATTATTAAGTCTCTTAGGCATACTCTGGAGCTATGTAGCCATAAGACCCAGCAATTGCAGTCATAGAATTAGATCCCCTGCCGCAGCTCTACAAAATCTTCGCAACGCCAAAATCAGCAACATGAGCCCCATAATCCTCATCCAGCAAAATATTATTGGATTTCACGTCTCTGTGAACAATGGATGGCACACAACCATGATGAAGATATGACAACCCCTGAGCTGCTCCAAGGGAAATCTTGTATCTTATGGGCCAGTCAAGAACACTCGCCTTAGGTCCATGGAGCAGATCCCCCAGACTCCCATTAGACATGTACTCATAGACCAACAGATTCGAATCACTCTTACTACAAGAGCACCATAGCTTCACGATATTCTTATGCCTGATCTTCCCCAATGTGTCCACCTCTGCTTGGAAACCATTATCACTGGAAGCATCGCTTTTACCACAGCTCCAAAGCCTCTTGACGGCCACTAATTCACCATTGCTCAACGTGGCCTTGTAAACCTTACCGGCTCCACCGCTTCCAATAACATTATCTTCGTCCAAGCAATCCAGAATCTCGTATTCACTGAACCCCAACCTGTGAAATGAAGTCAGCATCCACGAAGATTTGTCCACGGACTTTTTCCTCTCTGCATTTGCAAAATTTCGATATCTTCTGTAAAACCACGCAAGCCCGAGGAAGAAAATAATGATAGAGAGCGCAAACAAGCAACGAAGCAACCACCACCAACTCCGGCGCTTAGCCCTTTCACCGTGTTCTTCAGAACAGGACTTCGTGACGTTTAAGGCCTCGTGGCTACACAGCTCGGGATGGCTGAGGTTTTCCTTCCAGCGACTATGGCTGGGGTTTACTTGGAGACGGCTGCTCCTTCTTTCTCTGCAACAGGTTGGCTTGGCTGACCAACTCTTGCAACACTCAGATCCTTCACATGGCGGGTGAAGGGGGATTCGTGACTCTGGGCTCTGATACCATGACAGATTTGCAGAGGCAGAGCAGCAGGGGAAAACAGAGTATGGGGAGTCTTGGTGAAAACGGCAGGAGCTCTCGGCTCTTCTACATCTTTCCAGAACCTCCGAATGAACACCCAAAATACATTGAACCTCTCGATGCCTCTTCACCCGAGGCTCATTTACTTCTACACCCAACGCATTAAATCTTTGTACAGTGGTTGGTGGATACATCAAGTTGGCGGGAGGAATTATCTCCAACAAATAGCAGTGGGGCAAAGTTTAAATCCCAAAACATGCATTTTGTATGGAAAATACTCTCCTACATAGATGCCTCCATTTTTTGCATCGACTCGATTTCTTTAGTATATTCAAGGAAGAGTAAAATTTATCAGCTCAAATGTTACCAGGGAATTGCGTAAATACATTTTTATGTGCACACAACTAAAACAAGCATTAATATGTGCACACAGCTAAAAAAACATTAATAGACCAAGGCATAATTAAAAACATTCAGAAATCGCAATTTAAGCTTGATATCCAGGTCTTGGGGCTCTAGTTATTTGTAACTAATGCACCAGGTCAATAAAAAAATAATAGGCACTGGCTCGTCAATTCTTAGACAACTAAAATTTGCAAATGCCCAAAAATAACACAATTGAGCACTGGAAAGAACACATTGGATCTAAAAGAGTGTAGAGTAATCAGATTACAGTTCTTAGCAAACATAGAATACAAGGGAAATTTCAAAAGGTGAAATGAGATTAGAATGGATTCCTAGGCTTAAAAAGGCTAGCACATGTCTTTTTCGAATACGACTAACGTTCATTGAAACCTCTTTTAGGAAAATGGCCCAAAAATTGTTCTTATTATTCTAACTTGAAGGTGCCCAAATCCTTAACTAGCGTGGATATATTGTCCGGCGCTGCTCTCGGTTGGTGATTTAAATGTACAGATTGATATTGCAATGTTTTTAGAATTAGTTGAATCCATTAGGAGAAGGGCGCTGCTCTCGGTTGGTGATTTAAATGTACAGATTGATATTGCAATGTTTTTAGAATTAGTTGAATCCATTAGGAGAAGAGAAAAACTACGAGAATAATGGAAACGAGGTGGCCGAGAAGAATACGACTTGATGTAAGAGCACCCACAACAAGAATTACGGAAATGATGGATTTCTCTAATGAGAAAAACCCAAACCCAGGTTGTTAGAAAATAGGTTACAATTCAAATGAAAATAATAATAAAATTAGAAGTGGGAGAAAAAATGTCGTTAGTTTACCATGGCTGAAAATACCATTTATTAAGATCACTTTATAAGATGATTAAAATGATTTACATGTGAACAAAGCATCAACCAACTAGGTTATTCAATCCTGAAACTGCGAGCCGATAGAACGAAATCTATCTGATCGTTTTTTGTGAAGTATGTAACCAAAGCTTTGGTGCAAACGATTAGATCTGTACACCGTATCTAAATCAAATCAAGAGATCAATAGTCAAGAATTACTGAAGTATAACTATAATTCAAATTTTATCCATGAAAATACGAAAGGAAAACAAGCAATTCATAATATGGGATGTGCCGCATCATACGCCTTCCTGTATATTTTGGTTATGGCACTTGCGCTTTCCATGAGCAACCCTCCCCAAGTAGTTAGACTCATTGCAGAGGACCCATATCCACATGCACCTGCTACAATGGAAAACAATGACAACAATTTTTTATTGCCATTAATACTTAACACTAATGCGATTGAAATTTATTAAAAAATTAACGAGATTTAGTCCATACCACTGCAGAAACCATAAATAACATCCATACTGCAAGCAACAATCGATTTCCATTCGTAATCTTCATTAGGCCGGTATAGTAGTTAAAGCATAGACCAAGCCCACCCTTGAACGAGGCAGTGAAAATGGCACATGAGGTAATATGGTGTAGGCATTGCAACAAATTCGGGAGCGGCCTCAAAGGACACGACGGATGAGGGATATAGACGCAAGGGGTGCAACAGAGTCGACAGTGGTCTCAAAGAACACTGCAGACGAGGGAGACAGACTCAGGCAGACATTGCATACTGCATACAAGGGAGAAATTTGTCTAAAATCTTCAATGCCTAGCGCTTGGATGTAGAATTAAGCTGCCACCACTGGAATAATACCTCAAACATCCTGCTAAGTTTTTGCATGAAACATGGAAATTCTGAGATTAATTTGGAGAGATTAAGGCGAGCACACTAAGACAAAAAATGACCCCAACACACGTCTACCGATACACTCTAGCATGCACACCTGCCACTTAGTACACTGCCACGCGGAAGTAAGCAAGACACAGAACTGTCAACCTTCTTCCAGGTGCATAGTCCGAATTGAATAGAGGTCAATTAAATTGTATATAAAATATAAAAAAATGGCCTTGCTTGGGTTTGAGGCCAAATAAGACTCTCAATTTACTCATTGGTCAGAAGGGAATATGAAGCCTAAAACTTAGGTTAAAATTCTTTGAAAACGGTGTAAACTAATAGTTTTTTCGCCGAGCGATTCCTATAGTCCCTGCTTTGGCAGGTCGACAGAGACTAATAAGAAAAAAAATAATGTGAGGTAAGATGTTCATTTCATTTAACTAGTAATAAAGGTACAATAAGGGAAAAATAAGTATTACAAAAATTATCAAATGATAAAAATAGGAACAGTAATTTGAAACGACAATAACATGAAGAAAACACATGCATTATATGATCAATGACTATTTCTATAAAGGATGTTTTAATTAAAATGACTTCAAGCATTTCTCTTCTTTCATCCTAATTGTAACAAATGCACCATTTTTCATCTTGTTGTAACGATCTAAAGAGAAAAGTGGTGATATCCACAATCCATTATTGATATGACTCTTGATATGGCTGTGAAGGTCAACCCTTGCCTCTCCGTGTTCCCAATATCAATTGTGGTTCACTCTAAAGTCAACCCTTGTGATTTGTGTATAATAAGGGACCATGCCATCTTTAGTGGAATTTGCTTACGATTTCGTCTAATAAGAGGTGTTATTGGTACAATTTTTAGATTACTTCTGTCAAATGGAGCACTGTAATATCCCTAATTTGAAAGTTTACACAATTTGGCCAATTTTCGAATCTTGGACTAGTGAAACCCTAAACTATCCCAAATGGTTTTGAATTATGTATGGAGGGACTTGGGAGGATATGGGACACATTAATACACCTATAATACCTTAAAAAACTGATATACCCATCCATGGTCTGCAAATTGCAAGGGAAGAAGTTTCGGGACAAGACTAGTTAATTTGAGAAGTGGAAATCCCCCCTAGGTTTTCCATTTAATTCTCTTCCAAAATATGTACGGACTTCACTAATTATTGATATGATACTTGGCTCTATAGAGGACATTAGTAAAAATATATGTGCAGCATTACATTTGGTTTTAGGTTCGAATAGGTATCCTAATGAACAACAACTTCTAGAGTCTAGTATTTGGGGTGAACTTGGTGGGCAAGGAGTCTCGTATTTAATCATAAACCATAGTAACAGTTCAGAGGTATGCAAACATAATTTGGGCCCTCAAATTAAATTCATATGCATCTCATAACATGATCAATATATCATCAAAATCTGATATAAAATAGTTACAACATCATTCCAAAATCACTATCCAAATGCTATGGGGAAAATGGCTCGAATCTCTTTATTGATTGTAAATATCACTTGAAATACATAGTGTTTCGATCTGTGCCTCTCATGATATGATTATTACAGATATATTTAGTAGCCAACATGTCCATTAATTCTAAATAACAATCCTCCACTAACTATATGCAACAACAAGTTCGCCCTTGCACATTTACATGACATTGAGAGAAAGATAGTAGAATAAGCATAGAGAAAAATGAGAGAAGATGAACTCAAACTAGGTTGGGGTTTGAACCTGCATCAAAACATATCCATGAATAACTATTGGTAGGTCTAAATGGCCTCTCCATCAACCAACTTGTATGGGAATCTTGCACCCTCGAAATTGGTTCTAAGGTAGGGAGGATGAACATCCACCGTGCAAGGACAACCTTGAAGCTCTCCCAAATTGCAAAGATGCAAATAAAAAATGACCAAAATCTGCTCCATTTTGACTTGGCCTCCTTTTAATAACTTTATTTGACTCATTTACCTCCTTATAACACAAATTATCTCCTAATTACTCATGAAATTCAAATTAGTGGGAGTCATGACCCTTCATTGGCCCCATGTGATACTTGGCTCATCGTTTTTCTCCAACTCCTCCATGAATTCGAATTGGGGAATACTTTGGATGCTTTGGAGATGTGTAATTCCTCTCATGCTCCCTGTTGGTCTAAATGTATCTCTTACATTGTCATAGATGTCATATAATCTATCATATGTGTCATAGGTGTCATAGAATCTGTCATAAGTGTCATAATGCTTGTCATAGTTGTCATAGAATCTTCCATTGCCTATTTTTAGCCATATAATCTTCCTCTGGCTTCATGAATGTTACCTATTCCATTCCAACTCGAATTTGGGGATGGATCCATGTTTACAGGAGGAATATTCTCTCATGTGGACCCTAGATGTCAACTTATGCGCCCCCAAGTCCAACTAGGACCTAATGTCACTTCATTTTGGAGCATTTAACATTTATTCCATAATTTATTGGCCTATTTTTCCACCATCAATTTAGGATATTGAATTTTCATGAGAAATTATAGACCTTTGGGTTAAATGGTAATATTTTAATTCTTCCACATAACCCTTGGGAATTGGGTAGGCCAATTTAATTATTTACCTGAAAACCATTTAATTGGGGACTTGAAAGTCCTCCCCACCCAATATTTCTTGTCCTCAAGCAATTTCAAACATAGATGTTGAAGAACCTGCTTTCTTTCTGAAACTTTGCTTCCAAAACTTTCCTTCCAAATCTCTGAGTAGTGGCACTCATGTACTCTTTCATATTTTGGAAACCCTTTCTGAACTTTCAACCCTTTTTCTCATTGTATAATTCTTTGAAGTTGCCACTGAGTTTCCCAACTTTGACTCTTCATGTGATGAACGTGCAATAATTAATTAATGCAAATACACAAGATATCAGAAATAATAGAACTTAGAATCACTTTTATATTGATCACGGGCCACTTTGAGGGGGCAACCTCCTTTGAGCAAGCTCAATACAATTAACTTCATGGTACCTTCAATGACCTTAACACACACTTATATACTAAGTCTATGCCCAATACTATGAGTCAAAACCATGGGACATATAATACTACGGGACGACTTACAAAGCATATGCGTCCAATACTATGGGTCAATACTATGGGCTAATATAAACTACGGATCAACAAATACTACGAGACGACTTACAAAGCATATGCGTCCAACAACAATATACTAACATAGTAAAGAGAAGGGGTGACATAGGTTCATAACATCCCCTCTCCCTTAGAAAAAGCTTTGTCCTCAAAGCTTTGGTTGGAGAAATTGTTGCAGAATCTGAAGGAGTGGTTCCCCGGTACCATCCTCGGGTTGCATTTCGGGCCAATGATGCCTTTGGAGTGTCAAGGAGGATTGCTTGGAAGGCTGTAGATGAAGAAGAACCCTATCAGCTGCGTGGAAAATGTGCTCAGAACGGTGTTGATCAGTTTGTTGTTTCAGGCGAATTCTGTCCATGTGAAGATTGTCCTGCAGAATGAGAGGAATCTGATCGCGGTTTCGAAGAACCGAGTCAATTTCCTGAACTGGGGAGCTGCGAAGGATGTATGGAAGAAGAACTAGCGGTGTTTTTCCATAGACTGCTTCATATGGTGTCCTTTGAGATGTGGTATTGTACCACAAGAGCGCTGCTAGGAAATCCATAGAAATAGTTGGCCAAAGCTGTGTAGGGATGGGCAAGGGTTTGAGCAATCCCGAAAGGAGTGTCGTTTCACCCTTGTTGACTTGGAAAGTATCATCTTCAGCCACCATCTGTTGAACTGTCATTTTTAGTCCCTGCCAAAAGAAGTTACATTGTTCCCGGTCATACATTTTGCAGAACCCAGAGTGCCCTATTGATGAAGAAGCATGGAGTTCATAGAAGAGAGAGCCCTGTTGAACATATGGCAACCAATTTGGAACAAGCAGAGAAAGAGCTGTAAGAGAAACTAGGTCATCAATTGTGCAAAAAGGAGCATCTTCCACCATATTGTCCTTACCCTTCTTGTAAGTGATCACATAGGGATAACCCATGAGTTGGATAACCCATTTCAGGTGTGTTGGGGAGGAGACCCATTGTTCTAGAAAATTTTCCAGACTCTGGAGATCAGTTGTGATGCAGAAATAATTCCCTAATAGGTATGGCTTCCACTTCTGTACTGCATGCAAATAGCCATCATTTCCTGCTGAGAGGTAGATGTGGCTAAATTCTTACCGGAAAGGTCTCTTGAAGGCAGCAAGTGCATTGGTTCAGCAAAGATACTTGCATATCTATCCATGGAAGTAGTGGAGACTATTGATGGGTGCATCTGAATGGAATTGAGCTGAGCGATGACACCATGTGAATTCTTCTTAAGGAGTTTTTCCAGGCGATGTGAACTGATGATGCAGAGAGACCCTGGTTGTAAGCCCATAAATTTGTGTTGTGCCCCATTGACTTTAAACTGCATCCAAAGTTCAGCAAAATCCAATAAGATGGGGCCAAGTGTGCGTAACCATTGAACGCCCAAAACCACATCACATCCGCCTAAGGACAAGGCAAACATGTCATAGAATAGGTTATAATCTTCCATAGAGATACACACATTGTGACACTTCCCCTTGCAAGGTAAGGTGCCCCCATTGGCAACCATGACTTCAAAGTTGGAGCAAGGATGGACAAAACAATCAGCCTGTTTGGCAATCCGAGGGTCAATGAAGTTATGAGTGCTACCAGAATAAACGAGTATGGTAAGAGGGAGCTTCTAGAAGTATCCCCTGACCCGCATTGTTTGTGGGGTGGTGACGCCGGTTACAGCATGGAGAGAGATCTCGGGTGGGTCGTCCTGAGATGGGGTGTCAATAGGCGGGTGTTGAATGTCGACCTGATCATCTACTGTATATGTAGCGTCTTCACCAAGTTCTAAGGCAGGCGGAGAATCCACATCCAAGAGATAGAGCTTTTGTTGAACACATCTATGTCCCCAAATGAATTTCTCATCACAATTATAGCAAAGCCCTTTTTCTCGGCGTGCCTACATTTCTATTTCAGACAAATGCTTGATAGGAGTTGGTTCAGCAAAAGGCGTGGTGGGAGGTCGTTGGGAACCCATATTTCTGAAGGGAACAAAGGTGGGTTTGGAGCGTTGTTGAGCTGTGATCTTGTCCTCGGCCAGCTTAGCCAACCCTAGGACTTCCATCACTGTGTTGGGACAAAACATTTTGACCTCTGAGCGGATTTCATCCTTGAGACCACTGATAAAACAACTCCTATAGAATTCATCAGACAATCTTTCTGTGTGATTGGCCAATTTCTCAAATTCTGTCTGATACTCTCTCACTGTGCCAATTTGGTGAAGTTTAGTGAGTGCTCTTGTGAAATCATCAAAAGCACTAGGACCAAATCGTGGCAAAATGAGTTGGCAAAAATCTGTCCAGTTTGGCTCGGGATGAGCTTTGATGTACCAATGGTACCATTGAAGGGCTTCCTATTCCAAATGAAAGGATGCAAGTGGAAATTTATGGGCATCAGAATTATTATGCAGACTGAAATATTGTTCTGCTCGATATATCCATCCAGTCGAATCAGTACCATTGAAGCGAGGAAAATCAAGCTTCGGCCCACGAAAATTGCTGGAAGAAGAGAACCCGGTGGCTGCAAAAGATTCTGGCTGTCTGGTATTGTTCATGGATGAATGTTGAAGATGGAGGCTGAGAAATTTTTCATCCAGATCTTGGAGTTTGGTTTGGATGGCTGCAAGTGCTTCCTCCATGGTGTGTGCTCCTACACGAGTGACAACCATAACCAGGTTTTTTTTTTTGGTGGAATGGGTAGAAAAACACAAATAGAAGTTGATTTAGTAAAGGGAGATTTGGATTGGGGAAACAATCTGATGGGTAATTGGGGTTTGACTAGATTTTGGACACTGTCGAAAGGACAAGAAAGCAAAAAGGGGGATTTCAGAAGCGGGGTGATAGAATGAGAAAATTTGGCAGAGAGGGACAAAGAAGCAGAATTCAGAAAGGAACTCTGTGGTAAAATTTGAAGGTGATTGGGTGAAATCTGAGGAAGTTATGGCAAACCCTAAAAATAGACAAATGTAGGATTTCGGGCTTTGGGAAGGGGAATTGGGGATAGGGTCCTCAGGAATGAAAGATGCAGAATGGAATGATAGGGGTTCCCTAAAAATTTCAAGGGAAACAGAGTGAAAACAATGGAGATATGGAGAAAAAACTGATGGATCTGCAACAACGTGGAAGGGATCGAAAACGGATGGATTTGAAACGATGACTGGATCTGGAATGACTTTCAGAATAGATCTGAAATGGATGGATCTGGAGCGGAAGTGATCGGCAACAGTTCAACTGAAAATAGATATGGACCCAAGGTATGTACGGCTTCCTAACAGTTCAGGTGTTTCACTCGGCCACCAATGCTGTCTGACGGCTTGCGTATTGGGGCAGTACCCCTCACTCCACGGCTCAGGTAAAACGGATAACCTCTTTGCCACAAATGACAGCTCTTGGTTTACCTCACGGGTGGGAACTAGTCAATCAGGTAGGGGTCGTTGCCCTTTTCGCTGGCAGGTCCTCTCAATGGGCCAGCTACTTTGGGGTTCCTATGGTACTCCTCACAATGCGTTTTAGGGCTATGCCCAAGTACTTCCCACAGTTAAGTGGATAGGGATTATTCCCAAATCCGAAGCTGCAACAAATGCGAAAAAAATTTGGCAGAAATTCCACCCAACGAGCCCAAGAAAGTGCTATGATACCAGATGTGATGAACCTGCAATAATTAATTAATACAAATACACAAGATATCAAAAATAATAGAACTCAGAATCACTTTTATATTAATCACGGGCCACTTCGAGGGGGCAACCTCCTTTGAGAAAGCTCAATACAATTAACTTCACGGTGCCTTCAATGACATCAACACACACTTATATACTAAGTCTATGCCTAATACTATGAGTCAAAACCATGGGACATATAATACTACGGGACGACTTACAAAGCATATGCGTCCAATACTATGGGTCAATACTATGGGTTAATATAAACTACGGATCAACAAATACTACGAGACGACTTACAAAGTATATGCGTCCAACAACAATATACTAACATAGTAAAGAGAAGGGTTGACATATGTTCCTAACACTTCAAGATTCCATGAAAATTTTATAGAGGAACCACTATGCTTTCTGCTACACTACTATGATTACAATCACTTTCTCAAGTGGTGACTCAAACCATACTACTTGTTTCCCCCAAAAATTGAAACCAATGAGACAAAAAATGATCCCAGGATCCCAAATGATCCTGATACATGAATGGTGTGAAATGTCTAGTATGAAATGCCATGAACACCAAGCATGTGAAGATTGAATTCATATCTCAAAAGGTCTCCCACATAGGAAACTGGAACACTGCTTTGCAAAGATTAACTCAAACAACTGAAGGTTGGCTTTCTCTCTCAAACGAACAATTCAACTACTACTCCAAGTGAGATGAAACCAAGAAACACTAGGATCCCATTGCTTGTATTGCATTCCAAAATATAGGCATGATTTACCACAAAAACTTGCAAGAAAAATATTTCCCAAATCCCACTGCCTTAGTTGCAAATATTTGAGTGGCAGTATCACATGTGGAAAACTAACATTCCAAAGAATGCCAGGATCCCATTGTCTCATCTGCATCTTTCCAAACATCAGTAACAACAATAAAAATTCATCACCATGAAAAATGCAAGGAAGGATGTAAATATCATACCACCACACTGGAAGTTGAACATATGCAGTGCACAATTGAAACTTTGAGGCCCCCTGTATCAAAATATGAACTTCTTCAAGGTTGGGCCGAGACCAAGAGAGACTCTCCATCATGAAATACATATCCTCATAGTGAGGCTGAATGAAAACAAGTCTCCCCCAATCAACCAGATAGTCCTCATGTTCCAAATGCACACAAGAATCAAGAGTGAGACCATTGAATCTCAAAGGAAAAGGATGAAAGTACCATGTCTCATCACCAAAAGAGTAGGAATCATCCCACAAGAAAATATGTCCATGATACTCCAAAATAATGTAAGATGCAACAAAACAATCATCTATGTGTTCTTTCATCAAAGAAGTGAATGAAGAACCTCCAATAAAATCTGAACCAATTAGGGAGCAAAGAAAACAATGAGCATTCAAGGGGCTCACAGAAGTACCATTTATGCATCCATGGATATGTATATCATCAATAAATGACAAATGATGTTGCTGTCAATAAAAATGTGCTCCATTCATATATCTCTTCACCCAAGTATTGGATGAAGTTCCTCCAACATCAATTGAACTAAGCAAGGAGCAAGGCAAATCATGAGTCTTCAAGTGACTCAAGTGAACATCATAGGTGCATCCATGTAGATGTGTACCATCATAAAGTAACAAAGGATGTTTCTGAAAATGTAAAGAATAAAGTGCTCTAGTCATGTGATCCTCAAAAGGGGAGATAGTATTTTTATACTCCTCATGTGGCACGTTAAAAAAGAAACCTTTCACCCATAATTTATTAGGATGAATGCCGCAAAATATGGAACTGTAGGATGTAGGAGAATGAACCAACTCAACCAAATGATCAAAAAATGAAAAAGTGTCATTATGTGAAGGATCCATAAGGGTGGGATCATGCACCTCCCTCAAAAGTGCAAAACTTTCCTCATAGGTTGGTTCCAAGGTAGTGGAATCATACACTTCTTCAAAAAGTGTGTAACCATTTCCAAGAGGCAACTCAAGTTCCTCTTCCACCACAACAAGTGCTTGGCTCTCATCAAACTCATCTTCAAACACATCAAGCACATGTAAGTTGCCATGTTTCTAATCATCTATGATGTCATGAGAATCCTCCAAGCAATCTACCATTTGAAATATGAAACATAGGAGGAAGAACAAGTATCTTGCAACCTATATGGAAGTTGCTCATTTTGAATTTTGAGCTTATGAATATCCTCATTATTATTCAAGTATGCTCCATGTAACCATTCATTAAGCTCAACCAAATTGTTTCTATAAAAAATCAAAGATTAGAAATTACCTTCGATGTTGCACATTGCTCTTTGAATCTTCTCCATGTCTTCAAGGAAGGATCGATCCTTCAATTAAAAAACTCTCCAAAAAGAATTTGACACCAATGCTTGAGTGTCATGGAGCATGCTAAGGGTCTCTTGTATCTTCTTTTCATTCATATTTAATGACCCTTCAAGAAAAAAAGGCTCTTGTAGAGGGACCTCCTCTTCTTTGTCCTTTCTGCTTGGACCGACTTCATTAAGCTCATGTGGTGATGGGGAATTTGATCTTGGTTCTTCTTCAACTACCACAAGGCATTTGTTTTCATGCTTAATGGAACTTTGGATTGCAGCAACAATTTCAAAAGTGATATCTATGTAACCAACATAGAGGTGTGAGCACCCATCAGTAGGTACTCTTTCACAGTTCAAGCATCCCTCAGTAGATGCTCTTTGATTCATGTCCAAAGTAGAAGGTATCTCGGAATGATCTTAAATATTTTAAATGGAGTCTTCTTCATGCTCATGTGATGTCTCTTCATATTTTTCAGACTCACTTAGTAGTGAATTTTGATCCTCTTCACGTAATGCTTCTTCTACTTCACCACCTTCAGAACTAGGTGGCTCATGGGTCTCCTAATTTCGCTCCTTCAAGAAAGCTGATGCATCTTGCCCCTTGGTTTCCTTAGGATCAAGATATTTGGAGCCTATTTTTGAAGAAGACCCAAAAATTCTCTTCAAGTAGGAAACGCGTGCATTCAATGAAGCTTCAGATATTGCACTTCTCTTTTCACAAGTAGGTTGATTTTTAATCCTTTGATGCTCCCACAAAGACTGATCTTTGATTGTGGAACATGTATCTTCTCCATACACATGGCTATAAGAATAACCATAATTTCTTCTTCCAAATGTGATACGATGGGATATACTTGTAGAAGGTACCTCCTGGACATGATCTTCCTCATACTGTCTGCAATAATCCTCATATTGCTAATCATAGTCATCATCATACTGCTCATAGAAATCATTTTCCTTTTAGGCATAGAAAGAATACTCCTCCTCATACTGCTCATAATATAAATCTAAATAAGACATGGCTGAAAACTATTCTTCAATGGATGATCTTAATGCACAGGTTCAAGGACCATGCTCTGATACCACTGTAATATCCCTAATTTGAAAGTTTACACAATTTGGCCAATTTTCGAATCTTGGACTAGTGAAACCCTAAATTGTCCCAAATGATCCAAAATGGTTTCGAATTATGTATGGAGGGACTTAGGAGAATAGTACACATTAATACACCTATCATACCTTCAAACAACTGACATACCCATCCATGGTCTGCAAATTGCAAGGGAAGAAGTTTCGGGACAAGACTAGTTAATTTGAGAAGTGTAAATCCCCCCTAGGTCTTCCATTTAATGCTCTTCTAAACACTGTACGGAAGGGTAATTTTTAGGGGCGAAATTTAGCCAATTGGCTATTTTTTAGGTTTTTTTTCAAAAAATAAATTCGTTATTTGGTCATTTTTACTCTCTAATATCACCTATATATACATAAAAAAAATGTTTTTTTAGTGTAATATTCGCCAAAATTTACAATTTCAATAGTAAATTGTATGTTTCATATTTAATTTTCGCCTACCTATCTATATATATGTTTTTTCAATCCAAAATAATCGCCTAGAATACTATACTTAGGTAGATTATTAGTATCCTTAAAAAATACCCTGTTGTACGGACTTCACTAGTTCTTGGTATGATACTTGTATATGTTATAGGACATTAGTAACAATATATGTGCAACATTATATTTGGTTGTAAGGTCAAATAGGTATCCTAATGAACAACAACTTCTAGAGTCTAGTATTTGGGGTGAAATTGGTGGGCAAGGAGTCTCGAATTTAATCATAAACCATAGTAACTCTTAAGAGGTATGCAAAAATAATTTGGGACATAAAAATAAATTCATATGAATATCATAACATGATAAATATATCAACAAAATCTGATATAAAATAGGTACAACATCATTCCAAAAACACTATGGAAATGCTATGGGGAAAATGGCTTGAATCTATTTCTTGATTGTAAATATCACTTGAAATACATAGTGTTTCTAGATGTGGATATCATGATATGATTATTAAACAGATATTTAGTTGCAAAAATTTCCATTAAGTCTAACTAACAATCCTCCACTAACTATATGCAACAACAAGTGCGCCCTTGCACATTTACATGCCATTGAGAGAAAGATAGTAGAATAAGCATAGAGAAGAATGAGAGAAGATGAACTCAAACTCAGTTGGGGTTTGAACCTGCATCAAAACATATACATGAAGCTATGTTGAGAGGTCTGAATGGCCTCTCCATCAACCAAATTGGATGGGAATCTTGCACCCTCGAAATTGGTTCCAAGGAAGGGAGGATGAACATCCATCGTGTAAGGACAAGCTTGAAGCTCTCCCAAATTGCAAAGATGCAAATGAAAAATGACCAAATGCTTCTCCATTTCGACTTGGCATCATTTTAATAACTTTAGTTGATTCATTTACCTCCTTATAACTCAAATTATCTCCTAATTACTCATAAAATTCGAATTAGTGGGAGTTATGACCCTTCATTGGCCCCACATGACACTTGGTTCATCGTTTTTCTCCAACTCCCCCATGAATTCGAATTGGGGAATACTTTGGATGCTTTGTAGATGTGTAACTCCTCTCATGCGCCCTCTTGGTTTATTTTTAGCTCTTACATTGTCATAGATGTCATAGAATATGTTATAAGTGTTATAGGTGTCATACAATCTGTCATAAGTGTCATAATGCTTGTCATAATTGTCATAAAATCTGTCATTGCCTATTTTTAGCCATATGACCTTCCTCTTCCTTCATGAATGTTACCTCTTCCCTTACAACTTTAATTTTGGGATGGCTTCATGTTTAAAGGAGAAATATTCTCTCATGTGGATCCCAGATGTCCACTTATGCACCCCCAAGTCCAACTTGGACCTAATTCCACTTCATTTTGGATCATTTAACATTTATTACATAATTTATTGGCCTATTTTTCCACCATCAATTTAGGATATTTAATTTTCATGAGAAACTATAGACCTTGGGGTTAAATGTCAATATTTTAAGTCTTCCACATAACCCTTAGGAATTGGGTAGGCCAACTTAATTATTTATCTGAAAACCATTTAATTGGGGACATGAGAAGCACCAATGTACATACCAAAAGGAACAATAGTGTACATTAGAAGGAGAGGGGTTTTGTGTCAGGAATATAGAAAATATTTTTAACACAAACAAGTCCACCATTCTCTAATCCAACTTCAACCCACAACTTACATGTCAACATAACACACTAACTAGGGAATAAGAGGACTTCACGGTCTAATTGAGATCGTTAGCAATAATAATGTCCTTGTGCCTTGTATGCTCAGCAACACATCGTGTAATTGGAGAATTTAAATATTTCAGCATGAGCCTATTATGCAAGGTGACCAAATTATTCGTTGCAAACAAATGAATTTTTGAATCAAATAAACTCTTTTCTATTGGACGTAACCTGGTATCAACCCGCGACAATAGAATATCCCAATAATCAAGACGCGATTTTTTATTTCTTATGATAGTTAATAGTATCCAAAAATATGTTTGTTTAGGATCATCACCTTGTTGTTGGAATCCAAAGTGACAACAATGTTGAATATTTTTCACAAAAATTTCCCTGTTGTATTACTTGCATACAAAGGATTATCTCTGACATGAAAAAATTGAAAAACATCACTAACAAGAATGATCAATCTACCACCAAAAGGAATATATTTATTCTCGAGAAATGCTTCTCGCAATCAAGAATCTATTTGCATGAATAACCTTGGTCCTATTAATCTCATTCCATCAATCAAAACATAGTGAATATGCCTCATTTCTTCTTGAAATATTGCTAGAGATTTTCGTTGCAGTGTTTTCGTATCTTTGATAGGAATTTTTAAAGTTTAGTTTATTGTATTTGCATGAATATTAAAATCAGCTACTCCTGTTGGAGAAAGCAAAAGCAATGGAATTTTTAGAGTATATTTTCAAGTAGAAAGAGCATGAGAAATACTATGACTAAGATAAGACTTCCCAGTGTCATCATTTCCTTGAATAATCATTTGGAAAGGATCACCATTTCTATATTCAACTAAACGTCATGAAATTATGTCAAAAACAAGTCTTTGTTTTCTTAATAGGGAAGAGAGATAAGGAAATATGTTATCATAATTGTCACCAACAACACCCCTTAATTGAGCATTCCTTATAAATTCCATGAGCTCTTCTCCAATAGGATTTGAAACTGTTATTTTGTCCCAATTAAAACACAACTCAAAGTCCCTTCTACCAAGAGTATGAAGGTCAGAAACCTCTACATTGTTTGGAGGAACCAGTCGAGATAAAAGCTTCCATTCTTTAAAATATTCATCATCGTTGAATCTTGTGGAAAGCTAATAGTGTGGCCACTATATTTATATTTCCCACCATGAGCATGTGTCACTTTCAATATTGGATTAAATCATGCTATTACCATCTCTTCTACCTTGGTAAGTACTCTTAGAACATGAGGTTGTTCACCCAGATCCATCTTATTCCAGTGAGAGAAACAATGGGAACCTTGTTCACTCTTACACCTTTTACAAATAGGACCATCAAATTCTGATCAGGATTTATGTGCGAACAAAATGAAAGAGAATATATATATGCACATACATAGATATTTGGAAAGAAACACAATGATACAGTAAACTCATATTCTATTAAATGAATGAAACAGAACAAACTATAAAATAAATGCAGCTAGAATGGTGGTAGTTATATCTCTGAGAAGAGATGTGGTGGTTACACTCATTCATGAAAAGATGAATACAAAAAGAGTCCGAATGGGCCTATATATCATAAACATGAGGGAAATAACCCCAAACATTCAAAAAGCTAACCCTTGAAGATGAACCGCCATAAATTGTGTGGCCCCAAGGTGTTCAGTTGAACAATCAAGTTCCCGAGGTAAAAACGTTTGCATATGATCTCCATTTGGGGCACTCGATCGCTCATTGGAAAGGTCTATCCAAGCTATGCAACTTTCAAATTGGGCCAATGCGTGTCTTTGAGAACCATTCCCCCCTGAATTACCAAAACTGCCATTTAGGGCCTCAAAATGGCCCCAAAAGTTCAGGAATCTAAAAACAGTAGCAACTTTACTAGAAAATTGCCAAAATGGAAAATATTTTTGAGCCAATGGAATAGGTGGGTAGCCACCCATATCCATCTAGATCAGTGTTGTTACTGGAGGTATCATGGCCACAAGATTTGAGCACCGTGGTCAGCGCTACTACTGGAGGTTGACTGAGGCAATCGAAAACTTGATTGATGCTCCCCTTCTTATATTTAATGTTTAGGTGGAATTGCTGCAAATAAGTGGACAACTTCTGGTGGCAGTCTTTATGTAACTTTCCTTGGGTTTGCATGAGCTGTAGGGGCTTTTGATCAGTGTGGATGACGATTTATTTTCCAAGGATGTAATTCTTCCATTGGAGATAGGATTGGAAAATGGAATACATTTAATTTTCATAGGTGGGTACTTGCAGAATGTATCTGAAAGTGTCTCATTGTGATACGCCATTGGATGGCCATGTCGAGTGAGGGTTGCACCAATAGCATATTCTGAATCATCTGTCTCAATCTCAAAGGGTTGTTGCAAATCTGGTATGGAAAGTATGGGCACCAAACATAAGCGTTGCTTTAGCTCCTCAAATGCTTGTTTCTTTGGCTTAGACCAGAGGAACTTGGCCTTAGATCCTCCTTTGGTCACCTGGCTAAGGGACCAAGCAATATTAGATAATCCCAACATAAATTTGCGATAGAAGTTGGCAAGGCCTAGGAAGCTGCGAAGTCTGTGAGAGTTGTCGTGGTTGGCGAATCACGAATGACTTGGAACTTGGCCGGATCCACATGAACACCATGTTCTTCCACGATGTATCCCAAATATTGGACCCTATCCATGCCAAATGAGCACTTCTCTAGATTTGTGTATAACTTGTGATGTCGCAGGGTGCTGAGGACTTGGTGGATATGCTGCAAATGTTACGACCATGTTCTGTTGTAGATGAGGATATCATATAGATATATGACCACAAAAGAATTCATGAATGGACATAGGATATCGTCCATCATCCTCATGAAGGTTGTTGGAGCATTAGTCAAGATGAAGGGCATGCCCAACCACTTAGAAAGGCCTTCCGAAGATTTGAAGAAAGTATTCCAAACATTGGTCTACCCAATTGGTACTTGATGATAACCATACTTCATATTAATCTTGCTAAACTATTTGGCACCCTTGAGCTGGTCAAGAAGGTCATCGTTCCGGGGAAGGGGATACTGATTCTAGACTATAATCTTGTTTAGATCTCGGTAGTCAATGCATAGTCGCCATGTCCCATCTTTTTTCTGTACTAAGACAATTGGGCTCCCACAAGGGGAGGAGATAGGTCGAATGTGTCCCTTTTGGATTAAATCTTGAATCTGGCATTTGATTTCTTCATTTTTCATGAGGGAATGCCTATATACTGACCCATTAGGTAAGGGTGCGCTAGGTATCAAACTAATGGAATGCTTGACCTGCAATGTACTAGAACCCCGGTAGGTGTTGTGAAGATGTCTTTATATGCTTCCACGATATAATCCTCCTGTTTCTGCTACGTATATGGGTTCTATGTGGAGGTGGTAGATGTTGCTACGATCTTTCGTTCACCATCTGAATGAACCATGAAGAGGACTAATTTCCTTGTTTGGGAGATTATCTTCCTGCATTTCTTAGCTGTGATGAGGGACACATGATATTAGTGGGAATTGTCTATGGTATCCTGTAGATTTTCTTTCCAAAAGTAATAATGACACTGCGAGGTCTATAATCATACACATCATGACATTTCCACATATATGGTTGTCCTAAAAGAACACCACAAACTTCAAGCGAGGAAACATCACACATTACCTCATCTTTGAAGGGATTCATGCCATGGGAAAGGCGACACTGTTGACTGATTCATATGTCTCATCCCTGGCTCAACCAACAGATGTTGTATGGTTGGGGAAGTGGAACCATCAGAAGACTCAATATTTTGACAACCTCAACCAAGATGTGTTTTGTATGGGTACCACTATCAACAATGAAATGTAGCGGAGTCCCCTGCACCCACAGTTTTTAATAGAAGAGGCGCTCCCCTTCCTTTGGATCCTTTGACTCTTCTGGTTTGATCTTTGCGATTGCGATGGTGGCAGTATGTTCTGCGTTAATGATATAATTTCCCCTTTCTTTCTCTGCATCAGAGTTTAAGCTAGAGTCCGGATCTGTGGATTGTATCTTGGCCAATAAGGATTTTTTGAGCGGCATTCATTAGTGTTGTATCAGGGGCTCTTATGGAATTCACACCACTTGCTAGTGTCCTTGATCGATTTCCCATTATGCTTCTTTTCCTACAGCTTGGGATGCTTTTTGTGGCTTTGGCCATCCTTGATCTGTCCTTTACTTTATGAATTAGGGTCACAATTTTTCAGGCTTCTCATGTTGATTTGAAGACCCAAAGTACTGTTTATTCTTTTTCTTAAACTTCTTCTCTATATTAATTGCATACCGATAAGCTACTCCTATTGAGGATATGTCAAGGAAATCCATCTCCATATGAATGTACCTTTGCAGGCCACTGTGGTACTTTAGGACCATGTGCCATTCAGAGTCTCTAATACCCATTTTGTAGCACATGGTACAGAACATGTTGGTAAACTCTGGCACTGTATAGAAGTTGTCCACCTGGTGTACTAGTCATCATAGTTTCCAACTTGGTAGAACTCCTCCTTAATGACATCGAAAAAATCCACCCAAGTGGGGTCTGTCCTGAATAGTTCAGACTGATCTCTTTCATCCCATCACAGTACTCGTCCCAGCAGTCTTTGATATGGGGGAGGGACTTGAGCACGAATATGATCTTTTCACTGTCGAATTGTTTTTGAAGAGAGAAGTAACCCTCTAACAAATTTAACCATTTCTCCAAAGAATCTGCATATATCTTTCCTTCAAATAAGAGAATTTAAAAGTTAACTTGTACCTTGAAGGGAGTCGCACCCCCGAAATAACTGCTCGTTGAAGGTTCATCCACCACTGTCGACATTCTTCGAAGGATCTAAGAAAAATTATCCATCATTGCGTTCCTCTGTCACACGGGGGATTCCTTGAGCAACAGGTTAATAGGATCTCCTGCTATGTCATCTCTGTTTTCTTCCCTCGCCATGTGAGTCTGCTTGGGCCAACTGGAGGGGTTTTCCCCAAGCTCAACTAGCTTGCGACCCAACTCTTGATATCCTTAGAGAAATTTTGAGGTAAAAAATGGGCCTCAAAACAAAAGAAATGTACTATAAAAATCAACTAATAGGATTCAAGGTGATGATGTCAACCATGGGGATGAATCACCATTTTTGGGGTAAAAGATAAAAGGTCAAAGTGAAAAAACTACTTCTTCAACTCGTGTTTTCAAGTTATCTCCTTGTATATTCACTCAAATTTCGATCATGAGAAATCATTGGATGGGGAATTCAATTCCACATCCAACTAGTACCCACTCAACATACTTTTGATGGACCCTACTGCCCCAAAAACAAGAAATACAATAAAAAACGTGATGATGGACTATCATCACGTTTTTTATTGTATTTCTTGTTTTTGGGGCAGTAGGGTCCATCAAAAGTATGCAGAGTGGGTACTTGTTGGATCCGGAATTGAATTCCCCATCCAACGACTGCTCCTGATCGAAATTTGAGTGAATATACAGGGAGATAAGTTGGAAACACGAGTTGAAGAAGTAGTTTTTTCTTTTTTCCTCCAAAATTTGATGAGGTATGCTAATATTATTTTATAATTTCCACTATTATTTTATAATTTTTCTTAGGAGGCCCATTTTAGACCTCAAAATTTCTCTAATGTCATATCTCGTTGGTGACATGCATTGAGAAACCACTAGAGTAAAAGGCTATGATACCATTGATCCGGATTTATGTGAGAACTAAATGAAAGAGAATATATATATTAACATATAGAGATATATGGAAACAAACACAATCATACAATAAACTCAGATTCTATTAAATGAATGAAACATAAAAAACTGTAAAATAAAAGCAGCTAGAATGGTGGTAGCTATATCTTTGAGAAGAAATGTGGCGGCTACGCTCATTCACAAAAAGTTGAATACAAAAGGAGGCGGAAGGGGCCTATATCACATAAGCATGAGGGAAATAACCCTAAACATCCAAAATCCTAACCCTTGAAGATGAACTGCCATAAAGTTTATGGCTCAAGGTGGTTAGTTGAATAGTCAAATTCCTAGGGTCATAACTTTTGCATACGATCTTCATTCGAGGCGCTTGATATCCCATTGGAAATGTCTATCCGAGCTATGCAACTTCCAATTGGGGGTGAATGCATTCTACTAGAAATGATCCCCCACCCCCTTCTGAATCACCAAAAAACGTCGTTTAGGGCCTCAAAACGGCCCCGAAAGTTCAGGACCCGAAAAACAGTAGAAATATTACTAGAAAATTGCCAAAATGGAAAACTGTTTTGAGCTAGTGGAATAGGTGGGTTGCCACATATATCCATTTAGATGAATGCTTCTAGTG
Source organism: Larix kaempferi (assembly GCA_027924585.1). NCBI lineage: Eukaryota > Viridiplantae > Streptophyta > Pinopsida > Pinales > Pinaceae > Larix > Larix kaempferi. The sequence goes on along the minus strand of BSBM01000591.1, from coordinate 9,030,066 downwards.
GAGGTCTCGTGGCCACAAGATTTGAGCATTGTGTCTAGTGCTGTTATTGGAGGTCGACTGACGCAATCAACGACTTGATTGGTGTTATCCTTCTTATATTTAATGTTCAGGTGGAATTGCTATAAATAAGTGGACAAATTTTGGTGGCTGTCATTTTGTAAATTTCCTTGGGTTTGCATGAACTACAAGGGCTTGTGATCAATGCGGATGACCATTTCTTTTCCAACGATGTAATGCTTCCATTGGCGGAAGGCTTGGACAATGGAATACATTTCCTTGTCATAGGTGAGGTACTTTCGGACTATATCTAAAAGTGTCTTACTGTGATATACCACTGGATGGCCATGCTGAGTGAGGACTGCACCAACAACATAATCCGAAGCATTTGTCTTAATATTGAAGGGTTGTTGCAGATCTGGTAAGGAAAGGACAAGTGTCGAACATAAGCATTGCTTCAGCTCCTAAAATACTTGTTACTGTGACTTGGACCAGAAAAACTTGTCCCTAGATCCCTGTTGGCACCCCAACAACCCCCTTTGAAATTTTGCAAAATTAAGGGCCCCCCCTATTCAGAATTTTGTAAATAGTGTTTTCATTTTATTTTGATTTGTTTGTTTGACTTCGATGCTTGGTGACATCCTTTTCATTGCGCGGCTTTATCAATTTTGTAGCTGCACTTTGAGGAGATGATGATTTGTTGGTGTAAATAAATGCTTCCTTTCTTAATATGCATATCATTTATTTGGTCATTTTTTTATGAGGCTATGATTTTGTGATTCGAATGATTTTCCGATTTTCTAGGTTTTCCTCAATGTTGCATATTATTCTTGAGCCTTTACAAGTTGATCTCATGTCTCCATCAAATTCACATGATAACTCCATAATTTAGTCAATATTTCATCATTGAAACATCAGTCAATTTTTTAAGATTTTTCCAAATCAAAATAAAGTATTGAAATGGCTAATTTTATTGATTTTGAATCTTGCCTTGAAATCACTTATATCAAAGTTTGAAAACTTGATGACAATTTTGAAATTGAGTTAAATTAACTATTTTTATAAATCTTTTATTTTGATAGTTTTTTCAATTTTATTTTAAAAGACTTAAATAAACTTTGGATTTTATTTTGATTCATTATCTTTTTTCAAACATAAAAAAATTATGAATAAAAAACTTATATTTTAATAAAAGAACTTTATAATATAAGTAGCTTTTTATATAATGATTTAAAATATGTATATTTATGTGAAAACAAAAGTTATTTTATTATTACCTAAAAAATTTATACTAAGTTGACCAAACAAGATATATGGATTTCTAATGATCATTTGTAATTGCCAAAAGAAAAAGCAATTTTGTATTTAAAATATGTCATTTCTCTCTATGATATTTTCTCAAATATTTTATTTAAGTGTTTAAACTTTGAAGCACATGACCCCAGCCATAACAAGAGGATCATTTATCATAGCTGCCACATATCAATTATGAAATCGGTGTTTATCATATTTGATGCCAATATTGCATATGAAGCGCCTGCATTTATCACCTTGTCGCATATTTTGAAAAGAGATAGCTATCATGCACAAGCTATTAAACTGCCTCATCTGCTAGATAAAATGCAAAAATACCAGCTTCATGAGTCAAGAATATCACGCCAACAAATTGTTTGTTGCTGAATATACCAGGCTTTTTGAAATACAAATGATGCTGCATATCGAAGGTTTTTCAAATTGTTGAGATAAGGATAATCGAGTCCCTGATGCAACATACGGGTTCAGAATAATTTTGCAAACTGTTTTGATGCTCAGTACCTGTGCGATTCAGACGACGCATTTTATGTTGCCGGTTGATGTCAAAGATTTTGGTGTCAGGGATCGCGGGGAGTTGAATTGTTTCTGCCAGCTGAACGATAAATGATATCGCCTATTTAAACAGTGGAGAAATAGACTGTCAAAGGGGAGGAGGTGATCACGATCTCTGGAAATCATAGAATGAAATTTTTTTCTTTCTTCTGTTATCTTCCTTCTGTTTGCAACAATGGTTTTAGATGGGACTCAGACTGGAGAACGTCATCAGTAGTGTAATGGATCAGTAATGGAACAGTGATGTTTTAAATCTGAAAACTGTCTTCAAAATTCCTTGTATAAAGTTTTTCTGAAGTGGTAATAGAATTGTATTTTCAATTTCTTTCATTGTTGTTCTTAGAGGAATTTGAATAAGCAATATTTCTCTTATTCAGATTTCTTTAACCATTCAATATTCTTTATTAGAGTTCTGATAAGAATATTGATTGTTAATTTAATTCAATCTATTCACTGTATCTCAATTTAGTTTTGCAGAATTTTTAAAAATAAAATTTGTTTGCTGATGACTTTTGCTTCACGATGTATCCTAGATACTGAACCCTCTCCATGCCAAATAAGCACTTCTCTAGATTGGCGTATAATGTGTGCTATCGCAAGGTGTTGAGGACTTGGTGGATATGCTGCAAATGTCCCGCCCATGTTCTATTGTAGATGAGGATATAATCTAGATATATGACCACAAAAGAATTGGTGAATGGCCGAAGGATATCGTCCATCATCCTCATGAACGTTGTTGGAGCATTAGTCAAGCTGAAAGGCATTACCAACCAATCAAAAAGGCCTTCCCAATATTTGAAGGCAGTCTTCTAGACATCAGTCTGCTCAATCGACACTTGATGATAGCCAGACTTTAGATCAATCTTGCTGAAATATTCGACACCCTTGAGTTGGTCAAAAAGGTCGTTGATCCAGGGAATGGGACACCTGTTGTGAGGAAAATACACCTATAGTTCAGGGGAGAAACTACCAACTTACAGTGATGAAAGATAGACCTAGAAATGTTCTGCAAGTACAACAAGTAAGCAAAACGATAAAGGTAAAAGAGGATGTGTACCTTATTCAGAAGGTTGATCCCAGCCTTTCTCTTCCTTGCTCTTCAATGCCATTCAGTGTCGCAATGCCAACACCTGCAAAACAACTTCATACCTTTCTCAAATACATTTGACTACATATATAAGACTGATATTCATGACAGAAGAAGACATCAAACTATAAGAAAACTATAATCAAATCTGAGATACACATAAATAGGTCATATTTGGAAAGGAAAGCACGTCTGATCTTTATTAATGAATGAATCAAGTACATAAATTTATACCTTCCTTCAAGCTTGGCACTTCACGAAACCTAGATTCAAGGTCTCCTGCTTCTATTCTCCAAGGATCCCAGCCTCTAATCAGCTGTGCTAGGGTTTATAAAAAACTAAGGCACAAGAGAGGGGGATGAGGGTCTCCATTCCTCCAGCATAACATTGTTATGGGCTTGGTCCCCTCTCATGGCCCTTCTACCTTCCTTATATAGTCAATGAAGGAGAGGAAAAGCAGTTATAACCGATCAGGAGGTTCCCCAACTCACTCAAATTGACCAAAATTCAAGATTTTGATTGATTAAGGAAAATGCCCTACTTTTCTACTGCAAACCAGCATATGTGCTCTACTTTTATGAAGCAGAGTTGCATATTTTTGAAGATGTGCGCCCCTCTTATGCTTATAGAGTAGCATTTTTGTGGGAAAATGGCCAAAAACAAGGTTTTCTGATGATTTTCAAGAGGTGGTTTGGTTTGGAAAAGTGTTCCTAAGGGTTATAACCATCAAATGGGCCAAGAGTGAGGTAATTTCAACCGTATTCAGTGTCCCTAATGACCCTTCAATCCACAAGTGTCATGTTGTGTGACTAAACTTGATCTAAAGAAGTGTCGTCATGTGACCAAGCAATATAAGTGTCGTCACGGACGGAGAAGTGTCATTTTAAGCTATAACAAATGCCCCCTAATGTATGAGGTCAGAGGGAGTGAGGGAAACGATGGCCGAAATACATTATAAATAATAAAGAGTTGAATCATGAAAGAGGAGGAACTGGAGAAACCAAGAATCATAGGCTCAAATGAAGTACCTGAAAGCAAAGGAAATGTCAGACAATCTCATCCTCTGGGTAACTATCCATGTTCAAATAGTGGAACATGACCTCCAAAAGGATTCAATAATGATCCAAATATTGATGCATATATCATGGCCACTAGAATACAAGCGTGGATCCATGAGGAACATAAGTGTAAACATAGCCACATAAATACAAGGTGGATCTATGTCAAAACTGGAGAACATAGCCATATAGAATAAGGTGGATCTATGTATCATCAAGATCCAAAAAGAGTGTGGCTCAGTCTTGCGCAACTTGGGCGATAACATAAATAAGGTGATGCTATCGAGGATCCCGAGGTCTTCATCCAAAAACAACCCAAGGTACAAACCTATCCATGCGAATAAATGAGTTGATGTCGAACATGGGAGGTATCGTTTGATTACCGGTCATTGATGTATACCGTTAACAAATGCGAGGGTGTCCACCAATAATGAAAATGGAACCCAAGGTACCTAGTACATTCAAACAAGTGCGAATAAGTGGTCTTACCGTCAAACACTTGAAGAATCTATCGGATAGGAGACATTGATGTATTCTCATCTATCCAATAGCGAGGGAAACTGCTACTAATGACTGCAATCCCCAAGGTACTAACCGAAACTATAAACTTCATTCCCAGAGCATAATGAGTTGAATTCGATGGGAAGAAGTCCATTGGAAGGGAGGCCTTAAGGAATCCTCCATCATCCAACACGAGGGACACTCAACAGGTATGAGCTGATTTGGAGTAGGACTGAACACATGATGAAACATACCAACACAAAGAATGGCCGATGCATGAGGTCAAGGCAACTGCAGAATGGCTGACATAGGTTATATCCTTGAAGAGTGAGCATGACACAAGAGTGAATTAGGTAGCTTTTAACACAAAGAGACCACGATACAAATCTGCAATGTAGGAGACATTAACAGATTCTCCATATGATTGGAAGACTAACCAAACGGAGGAATAAGAACTCTGAGATCAGGTTTATCCTAAGGCCAATACTAGAACCCAACATGTTTGATAGACTCAAAACAAGTGCTTTGTTCAAGGAGGTAGTTGACTTACTGCCATCATATTGAAAGATATTTTAACATTCTTCCCTTCCCTTTCCTTTTTCATTTTTTAACGAGCTTAACAAAGAACTAAAGCATGCTTGATGGTATTTTCTTATTTAGGGAGTCTAAAAAACCTAGAAGAAAACTCCATACACCTATATGTGGATTTTATATCGAGCCCGGATTGGTCTATGCTCGGCGGTGTTTTCTTTCTTATAGAGTTGAAAAACTTAAACAGTCCTCTATCAACCATCTCGTGGATTTCACATCGAGCCCGAGTAGGTGAATGCTCGCTTGGTGTTTTCACATTTCGAGAGTTTGAAAACCCTAAAGATGACTCCAAAGGTCCTTTTTCGTAAAGTTAGTTTCCTTCCCTGAAAAAGTGTAAAATAATGGAAGAATAACTCTTCTAGCGCATACCAGAGTATACCTAGAGTATACCTTTTTCGTAAATTATCCACCAAGGCTCGAAAAGGGATAATTCTATACCTAAGTGGATGTCGGTTCAGTTATTTTAATGAGCCTGAAAAGACAACTATGCTCGGCAAACTTTTCCTATTTAAGGAGTCTGAAAAGGGCTTAAAAGAACTCCATAGGAATATTTTCCGTAAAGTTTTAACGAGCCCAAAAAAGTAAACTCATGACCTCCTTACTATTTTTAACGAGCTCAAAGGAGATACAAAAAAATGCTCATAACTTCCTTACTATTTTTAATGAGCTCGAAGTGAAGATGGAATAAATGCTCAAAACCTGCTTACTATTTTTAATGAGCTCGAAGTAAAGGTAGAAGAATGCTCGTAACGTACTTACTGTTTTTAACGAGCTCGAAGTAAAGGTGGAAGAATGCTTGAAATATGGGAGGAGACGAGTGTCTGAAACATGTGAAACTAGCTCCAAGCGCATGGAACAAAGCTATGCCTAATGCAAGGAACATGAGCAAGATAAGGACACTCAGGGTGTGTCTCCTCTAGGTAAAAGGTGTCAAATTGCGAAGGCAAAATGATACAGGGCTTAGCGGAAATGAGATCAGAGATGGAGGCTTATATAACGAGCTAAAAGTATGGAAGCTGGCATCAAGCTCATTAGCGCAAGCGGGATCATAACAGATGCATATGCAACTTGAACACAAATATGGGAGCCTTATTAGGGATGGCCAAAAATATACGAGGAAGAAAGATATGAGGATTCTTCTCAAATTCATGGTAAATCTAAAAAGGATCCCGAGCCTATGAGAAAAACTCAGCATGGGCACCAAAATGGCATAAAGGTGCTGAATAGGGTGACCCATGTTAGGTAGGATCTACTGTCGGATTGGTGCACAATGCATAAAGAGATGGCTAACACACCAATATCCAACAGGTTCGACCCTATGGCGAATTTGGATGGCAAAAGGTTCAAATGCAACATAACAGCGGGGAAGCCTAAACCTATATGCAAGGTTCCCAATATACCTGACATGATCGCACGAGGTGTCGAAAATGACCAGTAAGCAAGTATAAATCTAGCTAAGAATTCTGTCTCCAAGAAACATTAGTACCAAGATCATATCTAAAACATATGTAAAGAAATACCCGATACAAGTCATTGTGGTAGAAATACTTTCAACTTCACTATCATCAATAGCAGGCATAAACAAGGCAGAGTTTTCAAATGAAGACTCTATGGTACCCAAGCCCGAGGACTTACAATCAACAAGATCGAATTCAAGATGAAGATCAAAGCTGAAGGACATGATGGAATCTGAGAAACAAATTCATCATCACAGGAGTTGAAAATTCTAGAAGCAGAATCAAACTCAACAGGAACACCTATTTGCGGATCTATAGGAGAGTCCAAAGACTCAACAATAGTAAGATCAGACTTTAAGGTCAAACCGGGGCTGGACATAACTGCGACTGGATCAACATCCAAATGAATGGTAGACTGTACTATGGACTCTAGGAAAACTTCATCAGAAGGAAGTATATCGTCCCAAATAGAACACATATCTAAACATTCAGATGGAGGTGTCACTTGGTCAAAAGTTGGGACTAAGCCCTGAGAAGGTAAGCATGAACTAAGAGACTTCTTCTCAGTAGCAGTTGAACTCAAGGAATAATATGCCACATAAGTCCCATGTGACATAGTGGTGCCTAATGACGAGGGATCAGACTGGTCTACAATTGGGTAATAAGGAGGATCAACGAATGCAAGCTAGTCGATAGTGACGATGCTTTTGTTATGAGGAAAATGCATCACACGAAAGAGCGTAGACACCACAGCATGCATAGAATAAACGTAATCACGCCCGAGTATCATATCAAAGTCCATAGGGTCCTTTAAAACCATAAAATCAACTAAGATTGTTTTTCCACCCAATGTTACAGGTACCTGACGGAGGAATCCGATCGGTTCACTAGATCTTCTATTGAAGGTCAACGGCCAATTAACAGCTGGAATAACATTAGGGAAACCCAAATCTCTCGAAGCATAAGCGGATAAGATACTAACAGAAGCTCCTTCATCTACAATGCATCGAGCAACCATATGGTTCCCGATATCAACCTTTATCTGGAAAGGTGTTGAAGAAGGAAGACGAGGTTCGGCTAGACTATTCCAATCAAAGGAAATGATCCTAGGGCTTGGTAGGGGTTCACATGGAACAAATGAAGTGTCCCCTTTTTCAGAAACATCCAAGCTGGTAATGCAGAAGACTTCCGTAGTAGGTACATCAATTTTTGCAGGACTAAGGGGATCGGTCGAAGATTGCATCGATTCGATCACTTCACTCTCCTAAGGAAGAGTGGGGTTGACCAAAGATTGCATTAGTTCAACCACTTTATCAACCAAAGTTTGATCTAAATGTAGGGAATCTATAGACAACTCAGGAGCAGAGATTCCTTCAGACATGGACCACACTCTTCGTGCCTCTGGAATGGCAGGGCGTCGGTGAGTAAGGTGATCTCCCTTACAAAGTTTACAATGGAACTTTGGTTTCCATCCTATAGGTTGAGACTCCTTTACAACGTCAGTACTCTCAGCATGACTAGAATTGGCTGACAGCCTGCCCCCAGCATGACTTGTAGTGGCTGGTTGCTCAGAAGAAGAAGACTTTTGAACTAAGGACCACACTTTTTGCACTTCTGGAAGTACAGGGCACAAGTAAGTAAGGTGGTCTCCCTCAAATAAATTGCAAGGGAACTTATACTTCTATTCATTGGGTTTGTCGAAAATGTCAACTCCCTCAGCATGACTTGCAGTGGTTGATCTGGTGTCTCCAGTATGACTCACAGGAATTGGTGACTTGTCATTAATATGACTAGTAGTGATCAATGACGTGTCCTCAACATGACTGACGGTGGTTGAAGACAAACTTTCAATGTGATTTTCAGTGACTAAAATTTTTCTCCCAGCATGACCTCCAGAGGCTAGGTAGGTGCCCCCTGCATGATTTGCAGAGGCAGGGTGCTTTCCCCCAGCATGACTTGTAGTGGCTGGGTTGCTGCCTCCTTGTTTTGGCATCTTCTTCCTATTCTTCCCCCGTCTATTCCTTTTAGACTGATGGTTACTAGTATTTCTACTTTCGCCACATGAGGTAGAAGGAGGAGGAGAAGATGTTACTGGCAAAGAAGGCACAGGGTTCTGATGCTCTTGATTTGAGGTGCTTACGAAAGAAGTGTCAGGAGCATGCAAATCATTCGGAGTGGAGAACAACCAAACTGGAGGCCTTATAGTGAATCCAAGAAGATTCAAAATAGCCATTAAGGAAGTACCAATGTTTCCAATGAATGGAACAGCACAAGGATTCCCCAGAACAGGGGTACCTTGATTGGCACTCACCAGAATGCTATAAATAGTTTCATGCTCAAATGAGCAAGAAGTTCTCTAAGGAAAACTATGACAAGTAGCACAAAGAGCACACCACTAAAAAAGGTCCTAGGTAAATCAAACCAGGCAAACAGATGCCTTCCAGAGAAGAGTATGGGATGATGAGGGCCCAGAATAGATCAACGAAGGAAGAAGGACAGTTACCTCGGGTCCACAATATAATGACTAAGGGTGCAAGAACTGGAATCACCTAACCGCCCTCCCAAAGACCTGCAAGGGATTTTCTCCCACTTCTGTCCTAGGTACAACAGATATAACCCTCCTCCGTCACCTGTGTATGATCCTATGTTCAGATACTAAGGATACCACAACACCGAAAACTCCTGGGGGAACAGTCTCTGGTCGAATCAGAAGGCGTGGGTAGGGTAACTGAGCCCGAAACTCAAAAGAGTCCCCAAACGCGATCCGATCCTGGTATATGCTCAAAACATAAAGTAGGAGGTTTATTCCCAACGATCTAATCTAACAAGACCTACTGCATAGATCCCAGGAAAGTTTTGAATGAGGTGGGTTTACCTGTGATAGTCGAACTACGATTTTTGCGTTATGTGTGATCTTGGGTGGCTTAAGGTGTTTTAAACCCAAGAGCCTAACCAAAACTAGTTGGTGAATAGTGTAACCTAGAAATGAAAATGTTACTAGTACATTTTATTAGGGTTCATTTTAAAGGTTACTTGCTTACTCAAAAAGGTAGTGGGTGCGTGAGAGTGGTTATAATAGAGATAGAATACTAAAAATGAAATGTTTACCACTAAACAAATAATTTCTTTTCAATGCAAGTCCTAAAGATAAGATCTAGAATGCATATGCAAATGCAATTTTAGTCTTTTTGAATGCAAAAAGGTAAAAATAAAATCTAAATGTATAAAATTAAACTCAAAACCTAAGAATGCAGCTACTCAAACAAATAAGTATGCAAAAGAAAACTTCTTTTTTTTTATGCAAAGCACTCTTAAATCCTTTAAGCCACTTGCAAGGTACTCTACTCAGAAAAAAATAAAAATAAAAAATAAAAATAAAAATAAAAATAAAAAATAAAAAATTAATGCGTTTCAAAGGTGAGAAACAAACTGAAATTGAAGGTAACCTACTATCAAAGAAAAAGCAAAGAACTTTCAGGTTTCCTTATTGAAACAGTAAAAGCTACCAATATGAATTTCAGATTCTTATTGTTGTAAGCATGCCAACCATTGGGAAAAGTGTACGAAACCTACTTTTAGACCCAAACAAAGCAAATGAATTACAAAGCAGTATGGTTTGGTAAAGTCAAGTCTGCACATAAATAGTGCAGTTAAGGTCCTGAACAACAGCAAAGGCACTTGAGCTTTCACTACAAAAGGAAAACTAAAAGCATAAGGGAGGATAAGAAACCAATCTAAAGAGAAATTTCACTCAAATAGATACAAACAGGGTCAATTAGACTCAATAGGTTTCAAATCCAGTGGAAATGGAGCAAATAGATTAAGTCAGACTCAAATCAGGGTACAAAACACCATACTAGTCCACAACCCCCAACTTGGGTCAACAAGCCCCAAAACTTTCCAAACAAGTCCAAATTGATCAAAGAAGGTCCAAATCATGAACATAGGATCAGTACAAGGATAGGATACCACTTATAGTGGTTTAACTCAGACCTAGGGTCATCAGGGACCCCAAAAAATGCATCCACAACCCCCCCAAACAGATCAAAACTAAAAAAAACTCAATCCCAGAAGGTGTGCGCTACTGTCTATGAGGAAGACCAGCGCCCAAGTAGGGGAATGCGCTACTGTTCTTCACAACAGTAGCTCACATGTGGGAAAAGTTGAAAAAGTAGGGTTAAAACCCCCCACGCCTGAGCCAGTAAGGGTCTGTAAGAGCTGGGAAGGGTCTGTAAGAGCCAAGGAGGGTCAACCAAAGCCAAATAACTGATTCTAATCAAGAAATTGAACAAATACCTTCAAACAAAACTGAAGAAATGACCTTGGATACCCCTAAGCAGATATGCTTTCCCTAGCGGAGTCACCATTCTGTTGTGAGGAAAATACACCTATAGTTCAGGGGAGAAACTACCAACTTACAGTGATGAAAGATAGACCTACAAATGTTCTGCAAGTACAACAAGTAAGCAAAAAGATAAAGGTTAAAGAGGATGTGTACCTTATTCAGAAGATTGATCCCAACATTTCTCTTCCTTGCTCTTCAATGCCATTCAGTGTCGCAATGCCCACACGTGCAAAACAACTTCATACCTTTCTCAAATATATTTGACTACATATATAAGACTGATATTCATGACAGAAGAATACATCAAACTATAAGCAAACTGTAATCAAAACTGAGACACACATAAATAGGTCATATTTGGAAAGGAAAGAACGTCTGATCTTTATTAATGAATGAAGCCAGTACATAAAGTTATACCTTCCTTCAAGCTTGGCACTTCACGAAACCTAGATTCAAGGTCTCCTGCTTCTCTTCTCCAAGGATCCCAGCATCTAATCAACTGTGCTAGGGTTTATCAAAAACTAAGGCACAAGAGAGGGTCTCCATTCCTCCATCATAACATTGTTATGGGCTTGGTCCCCTCTCATGGCCCTTCTACCTTCCTTATATAGTCAATGAAGGAGAGGAAAAGTAGTTATAACCGATCAGGAGGTTCCCCAACTAACTTGAATTGACCAAAATTCGAGATTTGGATTGATTAAGGAAAATGCCCTACTTTTCTACTGCAAACCAGTGTATGTGCTCTACTTTTATGAAGTAGAGTGGCATATTTTTGAATATGTGCGCTCCTGTTATGCTTATAGAGTAGCGTTTTTGTGGGAAAATGGCCCAAAACAGGGTTTTCTGATGATTTTCAGGAGGTGGTTTGGTCTGGAAAAGTGTTCCTAAGGGTTATAACCATCAAATGGGGCAAGAGTGAGGTAATTTCAACCGTATTCAGTGTCCCTAATGACCCTTCAATCCCCAAGTGTCCTGTTGTGTGACTAAACTTGATCTCAAGAAGTGTCGTCATGTGACCAAGCGATGAAAGTGTTGTCACGGACGGAGAAGTGTCATTTTAAGCTATAACAATATCGATTCTAGACTATGATTAAATTTAGAGCTCGCTAGTCAATACAGAGTCACCATGTCCCATCTTTCTTCTGTACCAACACAATTGGGCTCCCATGAGGTGAGGAGATAGGGAAAATGTGCCCCTTTTGGATTAAATATTGAATCTAGTGCTTTATTTCTTCATTTTCCATGAGGGGACGCCTGTATATTGGCCTGTTAGGTAAGGGAACGCTAGGTATCAAATCAATGGAATGCTTGACCTGGAAATGTACTAGCACCCCGACAAGTGTGGTGAAAATATCTTTGTATTCTTCCATGATCTTATCCACCCGTTTCTGCTGCGTAGAGGGGTTCTGTGTGGAGGTCGTCGAATTTGATATGATATTTTATTCACCTTCAAAATGAACCATGAAGAGGACCAATTTCCCTATTTGGGATATTACCCTCCCGCACTGCTAGATAGGAGATTACCCGCCTGCACTACTTAACTATTATGAGGGACACTACAGTAGTGGGAAGTCTCTCTGGTATCATGTAGAGTTTCTTTCCCAAAGTAATAATGACACTACGAGGCCTATACTCATACACAGCATGGCGTTTCCACATATATGGTTGTCCTAAAATAACATTACAAAATTCTAGTAGGGCATCATCATACATTACCTCATCTTTGAAGGGCTTGATGTCATACGAAAAGCGACACTGTTGACTAAGGCGGATGTCTCATCCCTGACTTGGCCAACTGATGTTGTATGGTTGGGAAGTGTAGCCATTGAAAGCTTCAATATTTTGACAACCTCGATTGAGATGAGGTTCTTATGGCTACCCCTATCAAAAATGAAATGTAGTGGAGTCCCCTGCACCCAGAGTTGTGAATGGAAGAGGTGCTCCCCTTCCTCTGACTCCTTTGACTCTTCTGGTTGGATGTTTGCGGTTGCAATGGTGGAAGTAGGTGCCTCATCAATGATCTGCTTTCCCCTTTCTTTCTCTACATTAGGGTATAAGCCAAATTCCAGATCCATGGATTTTGTCTTGGCCAACAAGGATTGTTTTGAGCGGCATTCATTATTCTTGTGTCAGCAGCTCTTGTGGAATTCGCACCACTTGCCAATGTCCTTTGATTTCCCATTACCCTTCTTTTCCTGTAGCTTGGGATGGTTTTCGAGGCTTTGGTTGTCCTTGATATGTCCTTTTCTTTGTGAATTAGGGCCACCTTTTCTAGGATTCTACTGCTGATTTTCATACCCAAAATCTTGTTTATTCTTTTGCTTAAACTTCTTCTTGATCTTGACGACATACCGATAAGCTACTCCTAGTGAGGATATGTCCGGGAAATCCATATCCTTTTGAATGTAGTTGTGCATACCACTGCGATACTTTAAGAGCAAGTGTCGTCTAGAGTCTCTAATACCCAGTTTGGAGTGTAGGGTATGGAACATGTTGGTAAACTCTGGTATTGTTTGGTCTGTCTCCTGGCGCAAATTTGTCCACCTGGTATACTGGTCATCATAATTTCCGACTGGGTAGAAATCCTCCTTGACGGCATTGACAAAAGTATCCCAAGTGGGGTCTGTGTTGAATAGATCAGACTCAAATCTTGCATGCCTCTCATATTACCCATCCCAACAATCTTTGATATAGGGGAGGGACTTAAGGAGCGCGAATGCGATCTTTTCGCTGTCGAATTTTTTTTGAATATAGAGGTAACCCTCTAACAGATTTAAAATTTTCTCGAAAGCATCTGCATCTATATTTCCTTCAAATAAGGGAATGTAAAGGTTAACTTGTACCTTGAATGGAGTCACACCCCCGAAACGACTGCTCGTTGAAGGTACATCTGCCACCGTCGACATTCTTCGAAGGATCTGGCTGTAATTATCCATAACAACTTAATAGGATCTCCTACTCTGTCATCTCTCTTTTCTCCCCCCACCATGTGAGTCTGCTTGGGATGATGAGAGGGGTTTTCCCCAAGCTCAATTAGTTCGAGACCCAACTCTCGATATTCATATCTCATTGGGGACATGTGCTGAGAAACCATAAGAGCATAAATCTCTGATACCAGTAATCCATAAACCTAACCCTTGAAGATGAACTACCATAAGTTTTGTCTAAGGGTCAATACATGTTGTTTGAAACTATCCCCGCCCCCTCCGAATCACAAAAAATCATCGTATAGGGCCTCAAAATGGCCTCGAAAGTTCAGGACCCAAAAAACAGTAGAAACATTAGAAAATTGCCAAAATGGAAAACAGTTTTGAGCCAGTGGAACAAGTGGGTGGCCACCTATATCTATCTAGATTAGTGTTGTTAATGGAGGTCTCGTGGCCACAAGAGTTGAGAACTGTGGTCAATGCTTCTAGTGGAGGTCGACTGAGGCAATCGATGACTCGATTGGTGCTACCCTTCTTATATTTAATGTTTAGGTGGAATTGCTGCAAGTAAGTGGACCACTTTTGGTGGCGGTCATTCTGTAAATTTCCTTGGTTTTGCATGAACTATAGGGGCTTGTAATCAGGGTGGATGACCATTTCTTTTCCAAGGATGTAATGCTTCCATTGGCGGTAGTCTTGGAAAATGGAATACATTTTCTTGTCATAGGTTGGGTACTTGCGAACTATATAGGAAAGTGTCTCACTTTGATATGCCACTGGATGGTCATGTTGAGTGAGGACTGCACCAACAGCATAGTCCAAAGCATCTGTCTCAATATCAAAGGGCACCGAACATAAGCGTTGCTTCATCTATTCAAATTATTTTTGATATGGATTAGACCAGAGGAACTTGGCCTTAGATCCCCCTTTGGTAACCTGGCTAAGGGACCAAGAAATATTAGAGAATCCCAAGACAAATTTGCGATGAAGTTGGAATGGCCTAGGAAGCTCAAAAGCTCTATGAGATTTGTTGGGGTTGTCCAATCACAAATGGCTTGGATCTTGTTGAGATCCACATGAACACCATGTTAGTTGATAATGTATCTTAGATACTGAACCCTCTCCATGGAAAATGAGCACTTCTCTAGATTCGCGTATAACTTGTGCTCTCACGAGGTGCTGAGGACCTAGTGGACATGCTGCAAATGTTTTGCCCATGTTCTGTTGTAGATGAGGATATAATCTAGATATATGACCATAAGATAATTGGTGAATGGTCATAGAATATTTTCCATCATCCTTATGAAGTATGCTAGAGAATTAGCCAAGCCGGAAGGCATGACCAACCAATCAAAAATCCTTCCCAATAATTGAAGGAAGTCTTCCAAACATTGGTCTACTCAATTGGAACTTGATGATAGCTAGACTTCAGATCAATCTTGTTAAAATATTTGGCTCCCTTGAGCTGGTCAAGAAGATCGTCGATCCGGGGAATGGGATACCAATTTTGGATTGTGATCTTGTTTAGAGATTGGTAGTTAATGCAGAGTCACCATGTCCCATATTTCTTCTATACCAACACACTTGGGATCCCACAAAGTGAGGAGATAGGTCAAATGTGCCCATTTTGGATTAGATATTGAATCTGCCATTTGATTTCTTAATTTTCCATGAGGGAATTCCTATATACTATCCCGTTAGGTAAGGGCGCACTAGGTATCAAATCAATGGAATGTTTGACCTGGCAATGTACTGGCACCCCGACAGGTGTGGTGAATATGTCTTTGTATTCTTCCATGATCGTGTCCACCTATTTATGTTGAGTATATGGGTTCTTTGTGGAGGTGGTTGAAGTTGTTGGTATATTTCATTCACCTTCATACCAAACCATGAGGAGGACGAATTTCCCTCTCTGGGAGATTACCTTCCTTCATTGTTTAGATATGATGAGGGACACTGCAGTAGTGGGACGTGTCTCTGGTATCCTGTACAGTTTCTTTCCCAAAGTAATAATGACACTGAGATGTCTAGAATCATAGACAACGTGACGTTTCCACATATATGGTTTTCCTACAGGAACATCAAAAAGTTCAAGTGGGAAAACATCACACATTATATCTCATCTTTGAAGGGCTTGATGCCATAGGAAAGGCATCACTATTAACTGGCGCGGATGTCTCGTTCCTGGCTCAACCAACCGATATTTCTACCTAATGTAGGATTGATATTTTTACCTTATGGACATGTTAGTTTCTGCATAAATCTATAATAGACATATCATGAGAGCCAAAGCTCTAAATACCAAGTACTTCACGTGACATTTCGAATTAAAACTGAGATTCGAGCCATTTCCATCATAGTATTTTCATGGTGATTTTGGGATGATATTGCACTTATTTTATATAATATATTTCTGAGATTTTTGTATATTTTATGAGCTTCATATGGATTTAAATTTATTTCCCAATGTAATGTCCCTTTTTAATAATTTTATTAAAATGGCAAAATTTTCACTGTTTTCCCTAGTTCGACCTTTGACTAGTTTTGATGTCTAGGTCTCCAATTTGCTCCAAATGCTCCCAAATATTATGAGAAGGTATATGAATGATGTTGCGACTTGATTATTATATTCATGGATGATATAGGACCACCAAAATACTTCTGCAAACCCCTTTAATATTTTGGACAAAGAATGGAATTTAACTAGCAATTTGTGGTTCAAATCCCCCCAGGGTAAATGTTGAAAATGGCTCTCCAAATACTTCCAAACCCACTCGAATTTCCGAAAATAGGTAGGGGATGTCTAAGGGAAAATATTAAGGTCTCATGTGCACCATTATTCAGTTTGTTAAGTCTGTTATGACCCTCTCCCAAACAGCTACAAAATCACTAGTTCGACCTTGGGAGAAATGGCATCAAATCTTCTCCAAATGTAATGAAACTTCACAAAATGACTTCAAATGATTAGATACTGAACATGAAACTCTTAGAATTCATAATTAAAATTTCATACATCAGTTTAATATCCATGTATCGCTCATTCATTCAAAGATAAGAACATTTCATTGTCATACATCAAGATAGTGGGGAAATGGCACCATTTTCTCATTAACAATTAGATTTACATGAATCCACTTGTGCTCTCAACCTAAGACTCTTCATGGAAGTAAATAAAGAGCAATTATATCATATTACAAAATAATGGGGCAATGGAAGCTCCCCCAAAGAGAACAATATCTCACCAAGTGCGCCTCAACCCATAGAGCAAGAATATGATGAGAAAACTTGGAATAGATGAAAGAAAAAGATGATATTGAAGTGTCCACGAGCTTCCCTATAGATTTAACCTGTAACTTATGACTCCATTAAAAAACCATTAAAGGTCTGAATGTCCTTTCCACACACCAACGTGGATGGGAATCTTTCACCCTCGAAATTGGCTAAGGCAAGAAGACTAGTTTTCCACTAGCTCTCTCTCTTCACAAATGAAAAATTTCAAATGATCTAAATCCCTTCTCATGATTGATTCATGTATTTTATAACCAACCTTAGCCTCCTATGGTTCGAATTCCTCCCATTATCTTCTATACATTTCCAATTAGGAAAGATTCCACATTATGCCACTTCTCTCCCAAGTTCCAACCTTCCACCTTCTCCCAATTCGAGTAGGAGTCTCTTTGGCTTCTCCAACTCCCATGAGCGCCACATTGGAGCCTATTTGTGGGATTGACATGTCATATTGCTCAGATGTCAGCAATCAGGTCTGAAATTTGTCATAGATGTCATAGATTCTTCATCATTGTTGTCATAGGAGCTAGGGAATCTAGCCCAAGTGTCCACAAACTTATAGTTTGACTCTTCCTCTTCCACGGAGGTTACCATTCCATCCAAATTCGACCTATGATGCTAAATTCCATGTGTATGAGCCTACAAACTCATCCAAGAATGTTTTCCTTCTCATGGATTCGAAATGGAAAGAGAGAGATGCCATGTGGCATTGAAAAATCAAGCTAGTGTGGGTCCCACATCCTCCATATGTCTTCAAAACCAATTGCCACCTAGAATTTCTCTTGAATTTATTTATTCAACCTATTTATTAAATAGTTGAACTATTCTAATGTCTAAACATCATTTATTAGCTCCCTTATTACAATTCCAAATGTATCCATCCAACCTAGGGAACCAGTACGATTGATGAGATTGCCCTACTATGCAATTATTTGAATGGGGACATTACAGTCCTCCCCACCCAAGATTGCTTGTCCTCAAGAAATTTTAGATTTGGATGTTGCAAAATCTTCTCCTCTTCCCACGTGGCATCTTCACTTGGTAGATCCTTCCATTGTACTAAGTATTCTTTGATAGTTCTGCTCCTCAATCTCCTTTCTCTTGTCTTCAAAATCTTTTCCGGAAAAAGTATGAGCTGACCTTGATCATCCAAAGGAGGAAGTATTTCTGAAGTGACAATTTGTTGACCAAGATATTTCTTGAGACAAGAAACATGAAATACATTGTGGATTTTACTTCCTTCCGGAAGTTCTAATTCATATGCTACCTCCCCAATCTTCCGAACTACCTTGTATGGGCCATAGTATCTTGGTTTTAGCTTTTCTGGTCCATTCTTTTTGAGAGATGTTCATTTATATGGCTGCAAACTAAAATATACTAAATCATTAACTTGAAAGGTCCTTTCTTCTCTATGTCTATCTGCATATTGTTTTTGTTGATTTTGGGCAACCTGCAAATTGTCTTTCAAAAGCTTTAAAATTTCTTGGCTCTCTTCCACCCAATATTTAGCTTTTGGGGATCTACTATCACCAAATATAATTTCAACAAAGGTAAGTTCATCATAACCATATAATTCTTTGAAAGGAGACATCCCTATTGACATATGAAAAGTGATGTTATAGCAAAACACACCTAAGTGTAGCCATTTTCCCATGCTTTTTGCTGCTCTCCCACATAATTTCTTAGGTACCTCTCCAACCATTGATTCACCCTCTTTATTTGTCCATCAGTTTTTGGATGATATCTTATACTTGAATTCAACTGAGTGCCCACCAATCTAAAAATTTCTTGCCAAAAAGCACCCATGAATCTACTATCTCTATCACTTACAATGCTCTTGGGGAGCCCTTGCAATCTGGAGATTTCTTTGAAAAAAATATCAGCCACTTGTGCAGCACTAAAAGATGATGTAACAGCAAAGAAATGAGCAAAAATTTTCAACCTATCCACTACCACACATATGCAATCCTTACCCAAGTATTTGGGCAAACCGGTGATGAAGTCCATTGAGATACTGTCCCATTTTTGCTCCGGAATGGGAAATGGTTGCAATAAGCCAGCTGGGCATGTGAGTTCTGATTTGTTTTGCTGACATACCTTACATTCATTCACATATTTCTGAACATCTTCCTTCATCTCTTTCCAAAAAAATATTTTCCTTAATTTCCTATAAGTTTTGAAGATCTCCAGATGGCCAGCTAGTGGGGAATCATGTGCTTCTTGCAAAATTTTGTACTTGAGTTTTGAATCTTGAACCGAATAAATTCTGCCCTTATAATATATCATCCCATTCAAAATCTTGTAGTTATCATCCCCTTTGATTCCAACTAATACATCACAAGCAAATTTGTCTTTGGCATATTCAACTAGTAGCATGTTTTTTCAATCCTTGGCAATGTCCATGAGAGAAAAAGAAGGTCTTCGAGATAATGCATCTGCTACAATGTTATTCTTTCCTTTCACATATTCAATATCAAAATCATAAGCTTGAATATTTCTTACCCACTTTTGTTGCCTTTCATTTAGATCCTTTTGGGTGAGGAAGTGCCTTAGACTATTGTGGTTAGTTTTCACCACAAACTTGCTTCCTACCAAGTATTGTCGAAACTTGGCCAATGCATGCATGACGGCCAACATTTCTTTGTCATAGATGGAGTAAATATTTTCATGAGGCTGCAACTTTCTGCTCTCAAAGGATATAAGGTGTTGGCCTTGCTTTAGGACAGCCCCTATTCCTCCACCTGAAGCATCACATTCAACAACAAAAGGCTTAGAAAAATCACATAATGCAAGTATGGGACAACTACTCTTTACCTCTTTCATTTTTTGGGAGGCCTTTTCAGCCTCTTCACCCCACTTGAAAGAATCCTTCTTAGTCAAATCAGTGAGTGGATAAGTCAACTTGGAGAACCCTTTCACAAACTTTCTATAATAGGTGCATATTCCAATGAACCCCTTAATTCTGTGATGTTTTTTGGTGATAACCATTCTAAGATAGCCCTGATTTTTTCCATGTGTACTTTCACTCCTTATTTCCCAATAATGTGCCCAAGATACAATAGTTCCTTCATCCCAAATTCACATTTAGACATCTTAGCAAACAAGGACTGTTCTTGCAAAGTTTTCAACACAATCTCTAGATGTTGCAAATGCTCTTCCCAAGTTTTATTGTAAATGCGAATGTCATCAAAGAAAACCAAAACAAACCTTCTAAGCTGCTTGCAAAAGATACTATTTATGAATGCTTGAAATGTTTTTGGAGCATTAGTTAATCCAAAAGGCATAACAAGAAACTCAAAGTGGCCATAATGACATCTAAAAGCAGTCTTTTGCACATCTTCTTCCTTCATTCGAATTTGATGATAACTTGATCTAAGGTCAATTTTAGAAAAACGTTTGGCCCCAAATAGCTCATCCATGAGCTCATCAATCCTAGGAATAGGATACCTACTCTTGATTGTCTTCCTGTGTTGATGTATATGTAACTTCAGAATGTATTTCATATGTGTATTATATATATATTTATTGTACCCTTATAAGAGATGTGTTATTCCTCTATAAGGAAGTGTCGTCATGTGGATTGACAAGTTTCGCAAGTGTGTGTACTTGCCGATGGGTTATTAGACCACCTTATGGGGTCGGCTCTAATTAATATATAATATAATGTGGATGTATCCAAGTAGACAAGTCGGCCCCAGTAGGTCACTAGGCAAAAAGGTGAGTATAAATAGAGATAGGAGATCTCTATTTTACTCACTCGGAAAAGTAACTATCTCTCTCTCTGAAAAGTGGCGCACTAGTGAGGAGGAGGAGGATCATCTGCTAGGAGACTATCTCAGTGTTATTTGGTTGAGTTGTGGGGTTTTTCACCTTAGGGTTTTCCCCACGGAAACTCTGTGTCTCTTGTCTCTATGCTTTTGATTCTTGTGATGCTTGTGATGCTTGTCATATTATGATTGTCATGCATTGATATACTGTAGATGTTATTCTCTCAGAAAAGATCCTATAGTATTGTGATTTAATACTAAAAATTTAACATCCTGTTCAAGGCTCTAAAGTCTATGCACATCCTCAAGGTTCTATCTTTTTTCTTTACCAACACTACTGAAGAAGCATAAGGGCTAGAGCTTGGTATAATGAGTCCCAACTCTAGGAGTTCTTGGATGGACTTTTCAATTTCATCTCTGAATTTTTTGGATGTCTATAGGGTGGTATTTGAATGAGTGAAGTACCCTCCTCCAAAACAATGTTGTGCTCAACCCCCCTATCTGGTGGTTTACCATGTGGAAGATCTCTAAAAACTTTTGCATACTTTTGCAATAGTTTCTTTATCTCCTTTGGGTGTTCAACAACCTTTATGTTTGGCTTGGTAGATGTTATATGACATTCAACAACCCATTATATGTCCCCATGCCTCAATATAGATCTCATACTATTGCAAGTCACTACTTGATTTGGGTAAGTGTGCTTCCCTCTCACAACCCTTAGTACACCTTTCGAATCTTGAAATTTCATCTCAGGAATTTGATAGTTTACTGTATGCTCCCCTATAGAGTACATCCATTGAACTCCCAAAACCACATTAGTATCAGCAATATCAACCACATAAAAACTATCAACAAAAGTATAGTTACCTACGGTGACTTGCAGCTTTGGAACCCATGTTTTGCACTACATTTTGTTGTGACCTGGAATGACAACTGTGAAGCCATCGAATGGTTCAATAGGTATCTTCCTTCTCTCCACCATGTTTGCATCAATGAATTTATGTGTGGCTCCTCCGTAAACCAAAACTGAAGCTCTTTGTCCTAGTACCACACCCTTGCATCGAATAGTGTGATAACGAGGCACTGCTAAAAGTAATGCCATTCTTGCTTTGTCCGGTGAAGGATGCTTTTCTTCGTGTCTTTCTTCTTCAACTGCTATCTTATATGCATCCTCTTGATCTAAAATATGTCCTTCTCCATCCATACCCCCTTCATACTCATCATTATCAGAAAATACTTCTATGTATTGAGCTTTTCCCTTAGTACATTTATGCCTCAGTGCCCATGGTTGAAAGCATGTGTAGCACAATTTTTTTTCTTCAAAGTTATTCCCTGTTTAGTCCTTATTTCTTATTTTTTTCAAATGAATCTCTTTTCCAAGGATTCTTATCAGATGCATCTCTTTTCCAAGGTTTCTTTTCAAATCTGAAGTTAGGCTTGGGAGGAAATCTTGTTCTAGGAAACACATTTTGGAGATCTCTAGTCAAGCTCATAGCATCTCTTAATGTAGTTGGTTTGTGGGTTTTAACTAAACCTTTTAAGGGTTCAACCAAACCTTCAGTGAACATAAATACTAACCTTCCCATAGATATATTATCCACCTTGACTGATAAATTTTGAAAGTCCATCATATAATCAACATGGGTTCCCACTTGCTTCAATTGGGGTAGTTCCTTGAAAGGTAATTTTGGGTCTTTTTGCTCGAATATTTCTAATAAAATGTCAATAAATTCTCCATATGTATTAACCTGATCATGTCCCAAATTTTTCAGACCATGGAACCACCATTCATTGGCATCTCCTTCTAAATGCAAAATGGCCATTTTTAATGCATCATCTTCCACCATGGGATTCAGCTGAAAATACACATCTAATTTTTGCACCCAAGTGTAAGCGGAACTTTGAGAGGAACCATCAAAAGTAGGGAGTGACATTTTACCAATAGCACAATTTAATTATTTGTTTTGAAACATATTTGTATTCCATTCCTTCTTTTTTAGTTTGTTTGAGACAGTAAAATATTGGTCAAATGGTAGAGACCCTCTACAATATTCACTCAAATTTTCCCGTTCTTTCACGACTTCACCCATTTCCAATTGGATGCTAATTTCCTCTTTTGGCACAAAAAATTTAGGTGTAGTAGGCCTTGGTGTGATCTAAAATTCATTAGGTCTATTATGAGTTCCTGTGCTTGAGAAAATGTGTCCACCCATTGTCTTCTTTTCCTCTTAAAGTGAACTATTGTTGTCTCCTTTAATTCCTAGTTGGATGGCCAACAATTCGAATCCATTCATTATCTGTTTGTTCATGTTCTCAAATAATTATTTCATTATATTGGTTAATTCCTCCTTTTCCTCTAAAGTTATTTCCTTCTCATTACCCATAGTGTCCTCAAAAGCACTTTTTTTCCTATTTCTTCCTCTTCAACAACAATATCTTCAGTTTCAGTTTCTAAAGGTGGTGGCTTATTTCTTTTGCTCCTTGTAAAAACCATAAAACCACATCAGGTTCCAATATCATGCTCTGATACCACTTTTAATGTCCCTTTTTAATAATTTTATTAAAATGGCAAATTTTTCACTTTTTTCCCTAGTTCGACCTTTGACTAGTTTTGATGTCTAGGTCTCCAATTTGCTCCAAATGCTCCCAAATATTCTGAGAATGTATATGAATGATGTTGGAACTTTATTATGATGTATAAGGATGATATAGGACCACCCAAAGAGTTTTCAAAACCCCTTTAAGATTCTGGACAAAGTATGGAATTTAACTAGCAATTTGAGGTTCAAATCCCCCCAGGGTAAATGTTGAAAATGGCTCTCCAAATGCATCCAAACCCACTCGAATTTATGAAAATAGGTATGGGGTTTCTAAGAAAAAATATTAAGGTCTCATGTGCACCATTATTCAGTTTGTTAAGTCTATTATGACCCTCTCCCAAATAGCTACAAAATCACTAGTTCGACCTTGGGGGAAATGGCATCAAATCTTCTCCAAATGTAATGAAACTTCAAAAAATGACTTCAAATGCTCGGATACTGAACATTAAACTCTTAAATGCATCATTAAAAGTCTATACATCATTTCAATATCCATTTCTCACTCATTCATTCAAAGATAAGAACATTTCATTGCCATACATCAAGATAGTGGGGAAATGGCACCATTTTCTCATTAACAATCAGATTTACATGAATCCACTTTTTCTATATACCTGAGACTCTTCATGAAAGTAAATACAGATCATTTATATCATATTAGAAAATAATGGGGTGATGGAAGCTTCCCCAAAGAGAACAATAGCTCACCAAGTGTGCCTCAACCCATTGAGGAAGAATATGATGAGAAAACTTGGAATAGATGAAAGAACAAGATGATATTGAAGTGTCCACGAGCTTCCCTGTAGATTGCACCTATAAATTATGACTCCATTAAATCTCCATTAAAGGTATGAATGGCCTTTCCACACACCAACTTGGATGGGAATCTTTCACCCTCGAAATTGGCTAAGGCAAGAAGACTAGTTTTCCCTCGCTCTCTCTCTTCACAAATGCAAATTCTCAAATGATCAAAATCCCTTCTCATGCTTGATTCATGTATTTTATAACCAAACTTAGCCTCCTATGGTTTGAATTCCTCCCATTAGCTTCTAGAGATTTCCAATTAGGAAATATTCCACATTATGCCACTTGTCTCCCAAGTTCCAACCTTCCACCTTCTCCCAATTCAAGTAGGAGTCTCTTTGGCTTCTCCAATGCCCATGAGCGCCACCTTGGAGACTATGTTTGGGCCTGATATGTCATATTGGTCAGATGTCAGCAATCAGGTCTGAAATTTGTCATAGATGTCATAAATTCTTCATCATTGTTTTCATAGGAGCTAGGGAATCTAGCCCAAGTGTTCACAAACTTCTAGTTTGACTCTTCCTCTTCCATGGAGGTTACCATTCCATCCAAATTAGACTTATGATGCTAAATTCCATGTGTATGATCCTACCAACTCATCCAAGAATGTTTTCCTTCTCATGGATTCGAAATGGCAAGAGAGAGATTCCATGTGGCATTGAAAAATCAAGCTAGTGTGGGTCCCACATCCTCCATATGTCTTCAAAACCAATTGCCACCTAGAATTTCTCTTGAATTTCTTTATTCAACCTCTTTATTAAATACTTTAACTATTCTAATGTCTAAAATTCATTTATTAACTCCCTTATTACAATTCCAAATGTATCCATCCAACCTAGAGAACTAGTAGGATTGATGGGATTGTCTTGCTATGCAATTATTTGAATGGGTACATTACACCCAAATTTTATACTCTAGAAGTTGTTGTCCTCTAGGGGACATATTCGACCCTAAAACCTGATATAATTCTGCACACATGTTGTCCTAGATGTGCTCTAACAGATCCAAGTTTCAGACAAAATATTAGTGAAGTTACTATAGTCTCTAGAAGGAAAAATAGTGGCTGATCTAAGGGGGATTTCCACCAATCCAATTGACTATTTTTGTCTCGAATATTATCTCCTTGTAAATTTCAGACCATGGATGTGTATAGAATATGTTTGGGTGTCTAATGATTGAATTAAAGTGTCATATTCCCTCCCATGTCCCTCCTTCCACAATTCGAAATCATTTGGGGTCATTTGAGACAGTTTGGGGTTTCACTAGTCCAAGGTTCAAAAATTGGCCAAATTGAGTAAATTTTCATAAAGAGGATATTACAGTGGTATCAGAGCATGGTCCTTGCACCTGTGCACTAACATAATCCATTGAAGAATAAATTTCATCAATGGCTTACTATTATGATGAATCCTATGAGTACAATGGTTATGAGCAGTATGAAAATGATTGTGAGTAATATGGAGAATAATGTGAATGGTATGAGGAAGAGATGCCATCATGCAACACTTCTTACAATTTCATAAGGAATGAAGGTTATTCATATGAACCTTTGTATTAAGAAGATGAATGTTTCTGTCATGTCCCAAATCTGTAATTGGGTCACAATGGCCTAATCACATTAGCCATATTCATTAGAGTTTGTAAAATTGATGTTAAGGGTCAAATAATTGCCAAGGAGGAAAATTACTAGTTTCCTAGGTTTGGGGTGGAAGCTTTGGGATTTGGAATAAGGGGGATAATAAATGATGTTTAGACATTGGAAGGGTTCAAGTATTTAATAAATAGAGTGAATAAAGAAATTCAAGAGAAATCCTAGGTGACAAATGGTTTTGGAGACATATGGAGGATGTGGGACCCACACTAGCTTGATTTTTCATAATACATGGTATATCTCTTTTGCAAATTCGAATTAATGGGAATGTGAACACTCTTGGGTGATTTGGTAAGTCATAACACATGTCATTGAGCATCTTAGGTCGAATTGGGAAGGATTGGTAACCTCCATGGAAGATAAAGAGTCAAAGTGGAAGTTTGTGGACACTTGGGCTAGATTCCCTAGCCCCTATGACACCAATGATGGAGCATCTATGACAACTATGACAAATTGCAGACCTGACCTCTGACATCTGACCACTATGACATGTCAGCCCCAAAAATAGGCTCAAGGAAGTCGAATTTGGGAGTTGGAGAAGCCAAAGAGACCCAAAATCGAATTTGGGAGAAGATGGAAGGTTGGAACTAGGAGACAGGTGGCAAATGTGGAATATTTCCTAAATGGAAATCTATTGAATCTATTGAGAGGATTTCGACCCTTAGAAGGCTAATGTTGGTTATAAAATGTAGAAATGAAGTATGAGAATGGCTTTTGATCATTTGTAGAATTTGCAATTGCATTTGTGAAGAGGGAGAGCTAGTGGATGACTAGTTTCTTGCCTTAGCCAATTTCGAGGGTGAAAGATTCCCATCCAAGTTGGCAATTGGAAAGGCCATTCAGACCTTTCATTTGGAGCTTTAATGGAGTCTTTATTTTCAGGTGTAAGCTACAGGGCAGCTCATGGTTTCTTCTATTGCAGCTCGCTCCTTCAACCATTTCCAGTTTTGATGGCATATTCTTGATCCTTGAGGGAGGGCGTTTTTGGTGAGCTATTGTACTCTTTGGGGGAGCTTCTAATGCCCCATTTCTTTTGTAATATGAATTAAATACTCTTTTCTTCATCTCCAGAAAGTTTCAGGTCGAAATTCCAAGTAGAAATGTATAAATCTCATTTTTAATGGAAGAACGATGCCATTTCCCCACTACCTTGTTGTGAACCAATGTATTGATGATGATTTCGAATGAATGGATGATTCTATGATATATCTGTGATCAATATACTGCCATGGATGTATTCTACAAGTTTCATGTACTGTACTTGAGCATTTGAATCATTTTTACTCCGTTTAGTTGTATTGGGAGGTGAAATAGTGCCATTTCCCCAAGGGCCGAATTGAATATTTTTGCAGTTGAATGGGAAAGGGTGAGAACAGTTGTAATAAACCATTAATGGTGCATATGAGACCTTAATAACATAATTAACACATTACATACCTCTGTTCATAAATTTGAGTGGGTTTGGAGGCATTTGGGAAGCCATTTTCAGTACTTACCTCAGGGGGATTTGAACCCCAAATTACTAGTAAAATTGCATACTTGGTCCAGAATCTTGAGAGAATTTGCAGAGGTATTTTGGTGGCCATATGTTATCCCTGAACATCATATTCAATTCCTAATATCATTCATAAACCTTCCTTGAAGATTTGAAGGCATTTGGAGTCAATTTAAGACCTAGAGACCAATACTAGTCAAAGGGAAATCACTAGTAAAGTTACCTACATTGACCAGAATTGAAAGAGTATTTGCAGAAGTGTTTTAAAGGTACAAAGGAATCCCTGAAACACATATTTATGTTATAATATCATTCATATACCTTCTCAGAATATTTGGGATCATTTGGGGCAAATTTGGGACCTAGAGATCGAAACTAGTCCAAGGTCGAACCAAGGGAAAAAAAGTGGAAAATTGCAATTTTAATAAAATTCCTAACAAGTGACATTACAGTGGTATCAGAGCATGGTCCTTGCACCTGTGTATTAGGTACATACATTCAAGAATAATTGGCAGCCATGTCTTACTATTATGATGAATCCTATGAGTACAATTCTTATGAGGAATATGCAGATGCTTATGAGCAATATGAAGCAGAATGTGAATGGTATGAGGAAGAGGTGCCATCATGCAACACTTCTTACAATTTCAAGAGAAATGAAGATTATTCTTATGAATTTAAATCTGATGAATGTGAGTGTGTCACACCAACCAAGGATAATTCTATGAGTGAGTTCCAAAGATGGAGAGCAAAATACAAAACCTTGCCCCAACAATATCAAAAATATCAAGAATATCTTGCTTTTAGCAAAAATACACAAAATGCCATGTCTTTTGATTACTATGCTGAACATGTTTTTGAAAATAGGCCCAAAAATGAAGATGTGGAGTTAGTGAAGAAAGGTTTATGCCCTTCTTGTAAAAACCCTTGGAGCGAGTATCATATATGTGTGCATGAAATGATGTCCTCCTTGAGGAGAGCTTTTGAGATTTATTCAAGAAGAGATTCCAAATATATTGATCCTAAGGAAAACAAGGGGCAAAATGCATCAGCTTGCTTTAAGGAGCAAAAGGAAGAGACATCACAAGAGCATGAAGAAGATTCTATTGAAAATATGGAAGATCATTTCGAGACACCTTCTAGCTTAGACATGAACCAAAGAGCATCTACTGATGGATGCTTAAACTATGAAGGAGTACCTACTGATGGGTGCTCACACCTCTATGTTGGTGACATAGAGATCACTTTTGAAAATGTTTCTACAAGTACAAGTTTCATTAAGCATGATAATGAAGACCTTGTAGCAGTTGAAGAAGAACCAAGATCAACTTCCCCATCACCACTTGAGCTTCATGAAGTTGGTCCAAGCAAAATTGAAGAAGATGAGGAGGTTCATTTGCAAGAGCCTCATTTTCTTGAAGGGTCCTTAAAGATGAATGAAAATAATATCCAAGAGTCCCTCAGCATTCTCCATGACACTCAAGCATTGGTGTCAAATTCTTGTTGGAGAGCTAATTCATTGGAGGAAACATCCTTCCTTGAAGACATGGAGAAGATTCAAAGAGCAATGTGCCACATCAAAGGTAATTTCATGTCTTTGCTTTTTGATAGAAACCATTTGTTTGAGCTTAATGAATTGTTACATGATGCATACTTGAAGAATAATGAGGATATTCATAAGCTCACAATTCAAAATGAGCAACTTCTTGAAAAGTTGCAAGATACTTGTTTTTCCTCCTATGTTTCAGATTGTCAAATGGTAGATTGTTTGGAGGATTCTCATGACATGGTGGATCATGAGAAATGTGAAAATTTGAATGTTCTTGATGTGTTTGAAGATGAACTTGAAGAGATCCAAACACTTGATGTGGTGGAAGAGGAATTTGAATTGCTTCTTGATGAAGGTTATGCAATTTTTAAAGAAGAGCATGATTCCTCTACATTGGAACCAAACTATGACAAAGAGTTCACACTTTTGAAGGAGCTGCATGATACTACCCACATGGATACTTCCCATGATGAAACTCCTGAACTTTTTGATCATTTGGGTGAGTTAGTACATTCTCCTACATCCTACAATTCCATGTTTTGTAGTATTAGTCTCAATGAAGTATGGGTGAAAGGGATCTTTTTGATGGTGCCACATGAGGAGTATGGAACTCCTAGATTTAACCTTTATGATGACATGGTTGGAGCACATTCTTATTCACATTTGCAGCAGCATAATTTGTCACTTTATGATGATTCACATCTACATGGATGCACCTATGATATGGATTTGAGTCACTTGAATACTCATGGTTTTTCTTGCTCAACACTGGGTTCATTTGATGTTAGAGGAACTTCATCCAACACTTGGATGAATAGATTTATGATGGGAGAACATTTTTGTTGGCAGCCACATACTTTGTTACATCTTTATGATTCTCACATTCATGGATGTATGGGTGAGACTTCTTTGAGTCATTTGAAGTCTCCTTGTTTTTTCTGCTCATTATTTGGTTCAGATTCTAGTGGAGATTCTTCATTCACTTCTTGGATGAAAGAATACATGGCTGGATATTTTGATGCATATCACATCCTTTTGGAGCAGCATTATAGGACATGGGATCCTCACCTATGTCATTGGAGCAGATTTGATTGGTCACTTGAAGCTTGTACGCACTTGGAAAATGGTGGTCTACTTGCTTGGAGGTATAAGCACTTTCATGACTCTTTGATGAAGCATATCCTAGATGTACATTTTCATTATGTTGTTATGTACTTTGATGATATATATTTGGTAATCATGATGTTTGGAAGAATGCATACAAGAAAATGGGATCCAGGAATCCTCTTATCTAATGGTGTAGGTTGGAGAGCACTCTTAATTGTTGGGGTGCAATACAAGCAATGGGACCCTGGAATAATTTTTGTCTCAGTGGTTTCATTTTTTTGGGGGAAGGAAGCAGTATGGGAGATGGATTCCCCACTTAATAAAGTGATTTTAATCAGAGTAGTGCAGCAACAACCATGGTGGTTCCTCTCTAAAATATTCATGGAAACTCAAAGACTCAAGGTTTGGCAATTCAATGGCAACTTCAAAGAATTATACAGAAAGCAGGTTCTTCAACACCCATGTTTGAAATTGCTTGAGGACAAGCAATATTGGGAAGGGAGGATTTGTCATGTCCCAAATTTGTAATTGGGTCACAATGGCCTAATCACATTAGCCATATTCATTAGAGTTTGTAAAATTGATGTTAAGGGTCAAATAATTGCCAAGGAGGAAAATTACTAGTTTCCTAGGTTTGGGGTGGAAGCTTTGGGATTTGGAATAAGGGGGATAATAAATGATGTTTAGACATTGGAAGGGTTCAAGTATTTAATAAATAGAGTGAATAAAGAAATTCAAGAGAAATCCTAGGTGACAAATGGTTTTGGAGACATATGGAGGATGTGGGACCCACACTAGCTTGATTTTTCATAATACATGGTATATCTCTTTTGCAAATTCGAATTAATAGGAATGTGAACACTCTTGGGTGAGTTGGTAAGTCATAACACATGTCATTGAGCATCTTAGGTCGAATTGGGAAGGATTGGTAACCTCCATGGAAGATAAAGAGTCAAAGTGGAAGTTTGTGGACACTTGGGCTAGATTCCCTAGCCCCTATGACACCAATGATGGAGCATCTATGACAACTATGACAAATTGCAGACCTGACCTCTGACATCTGACCACTATGACATGTCAGCCCCAAAAATAGGCTCAAGGAAGTCGAATTTGGGAGTTGGAGAAGCCAAAGAGACCCAAAATCGAATTTGGGAGAAGATGGAAGGTTGGAACTAGGAGACAAGTGGCAAATGTGGAATATTTCCTAAATGGAAATCTATTGAATCTATTGAGAGGATTTCGACCCTTAGAAGGCTAATGTTGGTTATAAAATGTAGAAATGAAGTATGAGAATGGATTTTGATCATTTGTAGAATTTGCAATTGCATTTGTGAAGAGGGAGAGCTAGTGGATGACTAGTTTCTTGCCTTAGCCAATTTCGAGGGTGAAAGATTCCCATCCAAGTTGGCAATTGGAAAGGCCATTCAGACCTTTCATTTGGAGATTTAATGGAGTCTTTATTTGCAGGTGTAAGCTACAGGGCAGCTCATGGTTTCTTCTATTGCAGCTCGCTCCTTCAACCATTTCCAGTTTTGATGGCATATTCTTGATCCTTGAGGGAGGGCGTTTTTGGTGAGCTATTGTACTCTTTGGGGGAGCTTCTAATGCCCAATTTCTTTTGTAATATGAAGTAAATACTCTGTTCTTCATCTCCAGAAAGTTTCAGGTCGAAATTCCAAGTAGAAATGTATAAATCTCATTTTTAATGGAAGAACGATGCCATTTCCCCACTACCTTGTTGTGAACCAATGTATTGATGATGATTTCGAATGAATGGATGATTCTATGATATATTTGTGATCAATATACTTCCATGTATGTATTCTACAAGTTTCATGTACTGTACTTGAGCATTTGAATCATTTTTACTCCGTTTAGTTGTATTGGGAGGTGAAATAGTGCCATTTCCCCAAGGGTCGAATTGGAGATTTTTGCAGTTGAATGGGAAAGGGTGAGAACAGTTTTAATAAACCATTAATGGTGCATATGAGACCTTAATAACATAATTAACACATTACATACCTCTGTTCATAAATTTGAGTGGGTTTGGAGGCATTTGGGAAGCCATTTTCAGTACTTACCTCAGGGGGATTTGAACCCCAAATTACTAGTAAAATTGCATACTTGGTCCAGAATCTTGAGAGAATTTGCAGAGGTATTTTGGTGGCCATATGTTATCCCTGAACATCATATTCAATTCCTAATATCATTCATAAACCTTCCTTGAAGATTTGAAGGCATTTGGAGTCAATTTAAGACCTAGAGACCAATACTAGTCAAAGGGAAATCACTAGTAAAGTTACCTACATTGACCAGAATTGAAAGAGTATTTGCAGAAGTGTTTTAAAGGTACAAAGGAATCCCTGAAACACATATTTATGTTATAATATCATTCATATACCTTCTCATAATATTTGGGATCATTTGGGGCAAATTTGGGACCTAGAGATCGAAACTAGTCCAAGGTCGAACCAAGGGAAAAAAAGTGGAAAATTGCAATTTTAATAAAATTCCTAACAAGGGACATTACAGTTTCATACCAACAAAGGATAATCCTATGAATGAATTAGAAATATTGAGAGCAACATGTAAAACCTTGCCTCAACAATATCAAGCATATCTTGCTTTGAAGGGAGATATACAAAATACCATTCCTTTTGAAGAATTTGTCGATTGGGTGTTTGTATATAGGCCCAAGAATGAATATGTGGAGTTAGTGAAGAAAATTCTATGCCCTTCTTTCAAAATAGATTGGAGATCAAATCATATATGTTTGAGTGAAAACGAGGAGACCCATGAGTGACCTACTTCTGAAATAGGTAAAGCAGAAGAAGCATTACATGAAGAGGGTAGAAAGTCACTCCCAAGTGACTCTGAAAAAGATGAAGAAACATCACATGAGAATGAAGAATATTCCATGGAAAATACTTAAGATCATTTTGAGACACACTCTACTTTGGACATGAATCAAAGAGCATCTGCTGATGGATGCTTGAACTATGAAGGAGTAACTATTGATGGGTTCTCACACCTCTATGTTGGTGACATGGAGATCACTTTGAAACTTTTGTTGCAAGACAAAGTTCCATTAAGCATGAAAATTAATTCCTTGTAGCAGTTGAAGAAGAACCAAGATCAACATCCCCATCACCACTTGAGCTTAATCAAGTTGGCCCAAGAAGAAAGTACAAATAAGAGGAGGTCCCTCTACACGAGCCTCTTTTCTTGAATGGTCATCAAAGATGAATGAAAATAAGATCCAAGAGACCCTTAGAATACTCCATGACACTCAAGCATTGGTGTCAAATTCTTGTCGGAGAGTTTCCTCATTGAAGGATCCATCCTTCCTTGAAGACATGGAGAAGATTCAAAGAGCAATGTGCAACATCGAAGGTAATGTCATGTCTTTTCTTTCTGATAGAGACAATTTGGTAGAGCTTAATGAATGGTTAAATGGAGCATACTTAAAGAATAATGAGGATATTCATACTCTCAAAATGCAAAATGAGCAACTTCTTGATAGGTTGCAAGATACTTGTTCTTCCTCCTATGTTTCAAATTGTCAAATGGTAGATTGCTTGGAGGGTTCTCATGACATGATGGATCATGGGAAATGTGGAAAATTGCATGTGCTTGATGTGTTTGAAGATGATATTTATGAGATCCAAGCACTTTTTGTGGTGGAAGAGGAACTTGAGTTGCCTCTTGGAAATGGTTACGCACTTTTTGAAGAAGTGTATGATTCCACTACCTTGGAACCAACCTATGAGGAAATTTTTGCACTTTTGAGGGAGGTGCATTATCCTACCATTATGTACCCTTCACATGATGACACTTTTACATTTTCTGATTATTTGGGTGATTTGGTTCATTCTCCTACATCCTACACTTCTAGATTTTGTAGCATTCATCCTAATGAAGTATGGGTGAAAGGTTTCTTTTTGAAGGTGCCAAATGAGTATAAAAATCCTATCTCCCATTTTGAGGATGACATGAATAGAGCAATTTATTCTTTACATTTGAAACAACATTCTTTGTTACTTTATGATGGTACACATCTACATGGATGCACCTATGATGTTCACTTGAGTCACATGAAGACTCATGATTTTCCTGGATCCTTGTTTAGTTCATTTGATGTTGGAGGAACTTCATCCAATACTTGGGTGAAGAAATATATGATTGAAGCAAATTATTATTGGCAACAAGATCATTTGTTATTTATTGATGATACACATATTCATGGGTGTCTTGATGAGACTTTTTTGAGCCAGTTGAAGTCTCCATGTTTTCTTTGCTCCGTACTTGGTTCAGATTTTAGTGGAGGTTCTTCATTCACTTATTGGATGAAAGAACACATGGATGATTATTTTGTTGCATATTACATTCTTTTGGTGCAACATGTACATATTTTTTTTTTGGATGATTCCTACTCTTTTAGTGATGAGACATGGGACTTTCACCCTTGTCCTTTGAGCATCAAAGGTCCCACTCTTGATTCTTGTGTGCATTTGGCACATGAGGACTATCTAATTGATTGGGGGAGACTTGTTTTCATTTAGCCTCATTTTGAGGATATGTATTTCATGATGGAGAGTCTCTATTGGTCTCGGACCAACCTTGAAGAAGTTCATATTTTAATGCAGGCGCCCTTAAAGTTTCAATTGTGCACTGGGAATGTTGAAATTCTGGTGTGGTGGTATGATCTTTACATTCTTCCTTGCATTTTTCATAGTGATGAATTTTTATTGTTGTTACTGATGTTTGGAGAGATGCAGATGAGACAATGGGATCCTGGCATTCTTGGGAATGTTATTTTTCCACATGTGACACTGCCACTCAAATATTTGCAACTTAGTCAGTGGGATCTGGGCAATCTTTTTCCTGCAAGTTTTTATGATAGAGAATGCATATCTTTTGGAATGCAACACAAGCCATGGGATCCAGGCATTTTTTGTTTTCAGTTCATTTGGAGCAATACCTTGGTTGTTGGATTGATGGAGAAATCTAACCTTCATTTCATTGAGTTCATTTATGAGTATTGTTAGAGTTTCTTTAGTTGGAATCAGTTTTCATATGCTTGGTGTGTATGGTGTTTAGTTGCAGATATTTCTCACCATGCATTCTGCATGGTCATTTGGGACCATGGGATCACTTTTGGTATCATTGGTTTCAAATTTTGGGTATAGCAAGCAACTAGAATTTCAAGTCACCACTTACAAAAGTGATTGTATTAGAGTGGAGCAGCGAAAGCATGGAATTTCCTCTCATAAATTTTCCTGGAAACATGAAATTTTGAAAATTTTGGCAAATCAGTGGAAACTTCAAGAGGTTGTTAAGTGCAAGTATGAATGTTCAAATGATTTTTGAAACAATTTGGAAGCAAATTTGGAAGGAAAGCAGGTTCTTCAACATCCTTGATTGAAATTTCTTGATGACAAGAAATCGTGGGTGGGGAGGATTGCCATGTCCCCAGTTAAATGATTTCCAGATAAATAATTAAGTTGGCCTACCCAATTCCTAAGGGTTATGTGGACAAATTAAAATATTGACATTTAACCCCAAGTTCTATAGTTTCTCATGAAAATTCAATTTTCTAAATTGATGGTGGAAAAATAGGCCAATAAATTATGGAATAAATGTTAAATGCTCCAAAATGAATTGGCATTAGGTCCTAGTTGGACTTGGGGGCGCATAAGTTGACATGTGGGGTCCACATGAGAGAATATTCCTCCTTTAAACATGGGTCCATCCCCAAATTCGAGTTGGAAGGGAAGAGGTAACATTCATGAAGGAAGACGAAGAGTCCTAGGGCTAAAAATAGGAAATGACAGATTCTATGACAACTATGACAAGCATTATGACACTTATGACATAATCTATGACACCTATGACACTTATGATAGATTATATGACATCTATGACAATGTAAGATCTAAAAATAGACCAAGAGGGCGCATGAGAGGAGTTACACATCTCCAAATCATCCAAAATATTCCCCAATTTGAATTGATGGAGGAGTTGGAGACAAACGACGAGCCAAGTCTCATGTGGGGCCAATGAAGGGTCATAACTCTCACTAATTCGAATTTCATGAGTAATTAGGAGATAATTTGAGTTATAAGGAGGTAAATTAGTCAACGAAATTTATTAAAAGGAGTCCAAGTCGAAATACAATAGCTTTTGGTCATTTTTTATTTGCATCTTTGCAATGTTTGAGAGCTTCAAGCTTGCCCTTTCACGGTGGATGTTCATCCTCCCTGCCATAGAACCAATTTCGAGGGTGCAATATTCCCATCCAAGTTGGTTGATGGAGAGGCCATTAATAACTATAAATAGATATTCATGGATATTTTTTTATGCAGGCTCAACCCCCATCTGAGTTCGAGTTCATATTCTCTCATTCTTCTCTATTCTCATTCTACTATCTTTCTCTCAATGTTCATGTAAAGTGAGATAGCGCACTCTGTGTTGCATATAGATAATGGAAGGTTGTTGTTTCGACCTTATGAACTTGTTAATGGATGCATAACTATATAATGGATATATCATGAGATCCACATCTCGGAATACTAAGCACTTCATGTACTATTTATCCAAGTAACATTGATATTCGAGCTAGTTTCCTATTTCTCTCAATGTCATGTAAAAGTGTGATGGCACACTTCTTTTTGCATATAGTTAATGGAGGATTGATATTTCGACATTATGGACAGGTTAGTTGCTTCATAACGATATAATAGACATATCATGAGAGCCACAGCTTGAAATACCAAGTACTTCATGTGTCATTTCCAATTAAAAGTGAGATTCAAGCCATTTCCCTCATAGTATTTTCATGGTGATTTTGGGATGATATTGCGCCCGTTTTATATCAGATATTTCTGAGATTTTTGTCTATGTTATGATATGCATATGGAGTTAAATTGATTTCCCAAATAATGTATGCAGTCCCCTAAAGTGTTACTATAATCAAGGCCCCTTGTCTACCATTTTCAACCAAATTATATACTCTAGAAGTTGTTGTCCTTTGGGAGACCTATTCAACCCTAAAACCCGATATAATCCTACACACATGTTGTCCTTGATGTGCTATAATAGAGCCAATTTTCAGATAGGATATTAGTGAATTTTGTACAGTGCTTGGAAGGGAAAACAGTGGCTGACCTACAGGGGATTTCCACCAATCTAATTGACTAGTTTTGTCCCGAATCTTCTCTCCTTGTAAATTTCATACCATGGATGTGTATAGAATATTTTTGGGTGTCTAATGACTGTATTAAAGTGTCCTATTCCCTCCCAAGTCCCTCCTTCCATAATTAGAAACCATTTGGGGTCATTTGGGACAGTTTGGGGTTTCCCTAGTCCAAGGTTCGAAAATTGGCCAAATTGAGTAAACTTTCAAATTAGGGATATTACAGGGAAGTGTTTGTAGTATCCTGTAGATTTTCTTTCCCAAAGTAATAATGACACTATGAGGTCTAGACTCATACATAGAATGAAATTTCCACATATATGGTTGTCCTAAAATAACATCAGAAACTCAAGCAGGGAAACATCACACATTACCTCATCTTTGAAGGGATTGATGCTGTAGGAAAGGATAAATTGTTGACTGATGTGGATGTCTAGTCCCTAGCTCATCCAAGTAATTTTTGTATGGTTGGGTATGTGGAACCATCGAAAGCTTCAATATTTTCACAAACTCGACTGAGATGACATTTGTTACACCAAAATCTCGTCATCATGATTCATGTATCAACTGCATGCCTTGATCCCTAAAATTCCTTAGCTAAAACGCTGATAGAAAGGTTGTAGTCCTTTGCTTTCCATATTTTGTTGTCACCCCGACGCACCCTTCCTTTGAACAAGGAGCGTCGACCCCTTGGTGACGCACTCTGCAACTTAGCAAATTGCGTTGGTGACGCCTACTGCCTTTGTATACAGTGTAGTGACCCACTTCTGACACAGGTTGTCTTCCTGCAAGGTGCATCAGAGTTGGTTAAATTGGATAAAAGGAAACTTCGAGCGATTTCTAGAAGTTTGGTGACATGGAGGTTTATCCCTAGATGTTAGAAAATCTGGATTTCGATCTCCTAACCTGATGGGGTGATCCCTTAGACCCATCCCCTAAATATTCAACCTATTATATCCCTTTAGCCCTATATATACAACACCCCTCTCCATTGTAAGGAGAGGAAGGACCATAGTACTCTTATGCTGGTGAAATTATTCTAGGTGATCCTCATTCGTCCTTTGGGAGGAAAGCATTATACTTTGGAGGCTAGGATCGTTGGATGGAAGTTGCAATGTTAAGGCTTGGGTTGTGACATTTCCTCCCTATGTACTTATGTTTATTGCATTAATACAAGTTCTTTCCATAAGTGTTTTTGTGTTGATAATACATAGGATTTTCCTCCTTAACTGTTAATATAGGTCAATTCATGTTCATATGCTTTTACTGCTTGTATGTTTTCTCTTTCCTAACATGGTTTTGCAACTAAATATCTGAAGACTTTAGAGTGTGGAGCAGCAAGGAGAAAGGGACTACTGACTTGAGGTAAGCCACATTTCGACCTGTCTGGTAATTCTATTGATCTAGGGAAGCAACTAGTATTGTGTATCTATTTTTTCTAGATCCACTTGGACTAGGGAGATATTCTGGCTACCACTATCAACAATGAAATGTAGTGGAGTCCCCTGCACCCACAGTTGTGAATGGAAGAGGCACTCCCCTTCCTCTAGCTCCTCTAAAACATCTTGTTGGATATTTGTAGTTGTGATGGTGGCACTAGGTTCTGCATGAATGATCTAGTTTCCCATTTCTTTCTCTGCATCAGATTCTAAGCCAGAGTCTGTATCCGGGTATTTTGTCTCGACCAACAAGGATTGTTTTGAGTGGCATTTATCAGTGTTCTGCTAGGGTCTCTTGTGGAATTCGCACCACTTGCTAGTGTCCTTCTTCGATTTCCCATTACTATTCTTTGCATACGGCTTAGGTTGGTTTTTGGGGATTTGGCTGTCCTTGCTCTATCCTTTGCTTTATGAATTAGGGCCACCTTTTCCAGGATTTTTCTACTAATTTGTAGACCCAAAATCTCGTTTATTCTTTTGCTTAAACTTTTCCTTGATCTTGACGACATACCGATAAGCTACTCCTAGTGAGGATATGTCAAGGAAATCCATATACAGCTGAATGTACGTGTGCAAACCAATGTGGTACTTTAGGACTAAGTGTCGTTGAGAGTCTCTAATACCTAGTTTGGAGTGGAGGGTATGGAACATGTTGGTAAACTTTGACACTGTCTGGTCTCTCTCCTGGCACAAAATTACCGACTTGGTGTACTCATCATCACAGTTTTCGACTGGGTAGAAATCCTCCTTGACGACATCAACAAAATCTTCCTAAGTTGGATCTATCCTAAATAGTTCAGACTCATCTCTTACATCCCTCTCACAGTACCCATCCCACCAGCCTTTGATTTGGGGGAGGGACTTAAGGAGCACGAATGTGATCATTTTGTTTTCAGAAAAATATTGAACAGAGAAGTAACCCTTTAACAAATTTAACTATGTGTCCAAAAAATATGTATCTATATTGCCTTCAAATAAGGGGATGTAAAAGTTAACTTATACCTTGAAGGGACTTGCACCGCTGAAACGGTGGTCATTGAAGGTATATCCGCCGTTATTGGCATTGATCGAAGGATCTGGGAGAAATTATCCATCATCACGTTCCTTTGTCGTGCAAGGGATTCCTAGAGCAACAACTTAATAGGATCTCCTACTCGGTCATCTCTCTTTTCTTCCCCCGCCATGTTATTTTATTATTCTTGGGCCGATGAGAGGGGTTTTCCCCAAGCTCAACTAGTTCAAGACCCAACTCTAGATATTCAAATCTCATAAGTGGCATGCACTGGGAAACCAAAAGAGCAAAAGGCTCTCATATCACTGATCCATATTTCTGTGAGAACAAAATGAAAGACCATATATATTCACATACATAGATATATGGAAAGAGACATAGTGATACAGTAAACGCGGATTCTATTAAATGAATGAAACAAAACAAACTATAAAATAAAAGCAGTTAGAATGGTGGGAACTATATCTATGAGAAGAGATGTGGCGGCTACACTCATTTGTGACAAGATGAATACAAAAAGAGGACAAAGGGACCTATATATAATAAGCATTAGGGAAAGAACTCTAAACATAAAAAAACGTAACCCTTGAAGATGAACCGCCATAAAGTTTGCGGACCCAAGGTGGTTAGTTGAATAGTCAAATTCCTAAGGTCATAAATTTGCATACAATCTATGTTTGGGGTGCTCGATAGCCCATTGGAAATGTCTATCCGAGTTATAAAACTTTCGATTGGGAGCCAAAGTATGTCATAAAAAACGATTCCCCCCTGAATAGACAAAAAATGTCATTTAGGGCCTCTAAACGGCCTCGGAAGTTTAGGACCCGAAAAATAGTAGAAAAATTACTAGAAAATTGCCAAAATGGAAAACAGTTTTGAGCCAATGGAATAGGCGGGTTTCCACCTTTATCAATCCGTACCAAGGCTTCTACTAGAGGTAGTGAGGCCACAGGAGTTGAGAACCATGGTCAATGCTGCTACTGGAGGTCGACTGAGACAATCAACATCTCAATTGGTGCTACCCTTCTTATATTTAATGTTTAGGTGGAATTGTTGCAAATAAGTGGACCACTTCTGGTGGCGGTCATTCTGTAACTTTCCTTGGTTTTGCATGAACTATAGGGGATTGTGATCAATATTGATGACCATTTATTTTCCAAGGATGTAATGCTTCCATTGGCTGCAGGCTTGGACAATGGAATACATTTCCTTATCATAGGAGGGGTACTTGCGGACTGTATCTGAAAGTGTCTCACTGCGATATGCCATTGGATGGCCATGATGAATGAGTACTGCACCAACAACATAGCCTGAAGGATCTGTCTCAATCTCAAAGGGTTGTTGCAGATCTGGTAACGCAAGAACGAGCGTGGAACATAAGCGTTTCCTCAACTCCTCAATTGCTTGTCGTTGTGGATTGTACCAGATAAACTTGGCCGTAGATCCCCCTTTGGTCACCTGGCTAAGGGACCAAGCAATATTAGAGAAGGCCAAAAGAAATCTACAATAGAAGTTGGCAAGGTCTAGGAAGCTGCGAAGCTCTGTGAAAGTTGTCGGTGTTGACCAATCACGAATGTCTTGGATCTTGGTCATATCCACATGAATACCATGTTCGTCCATGATGTATCCAGGATATCAGAAAACTATAACAGCAACAAGGAAACAATACTTTTGGCATGGTATGAAGAAAGACATAGCTGAGTACATTGCTAGGTGTCAAAAGTGCCAACAGGTCAAGGCAGAGCATCAACATCCAGCAGGATTTTTGCAGCCATTACCCATTCAGTAATGGAAGTGGGAAGAGATCTCTATGGATTTCATAACAGGTTTTCCAATGACAGTGAAGAAGCATGATTCAATCATGGTAGTGGTGGACAAGCTAACAAAGGTATCTAATTTCATTCCAGTCAAGTCCACTCACAAGGCCAATTAAATTGCAGATATCTTCATGAGAGAGATATTCAAATTGCATGGATTTCCCAAAGAAATAGTTTTAGATCGGGATACAAAGTTCACATCTAATTTTTGGACAGGATTGTTCCAAGAATTGGGAACTCGATTGAAGTTTAGCACAACCTATCATTCTCAAACTGATGGTCAGACTGAGAGAGTAAATCAGATTCTTGAAGACATGTTGAGGATGTATGTAATGGACAAGCCATCCAAGTGGGAAGACTATCTACATTTAGTAGAGTTTACATAAAACAATGGACAACAAGCATCATTGAAGATGAGTCCTTTTGAAGTGTTATATGGCAAAGGATGCAGAAATCCAGTGAATTGGGACAGCCCAGTGAACAGGGTAGTACTTGGACGAGAAATGATTAAGGAGATGGAGCAAGAGATTGTTAAAATCAAACAAAATTTGAAGGCAACACAGGACATGCTGTTAGGATATCTCATCATTTAGTTATGTACTTTGCATGCATTTGCATGCGTCCGCATGCATCCCAGTCACCAGTTTGATGCCTCCAACACCTTGTCCCCAGTTTGCCAGCACCCAAGAGCTTCTTTTCACTCAGTTTTATCCCTCCTACTGCTTAGTGCACCCTACATGCACCTAGCACATGTGAAAGGTGCCCTTATTCACCTACCACTCAGTTCACTTCAGTTAGCTAGTTTTATTTCCTTTATTTAAGGCTAGATTAACTCCTAACTACTTGTATCACTCCGTTGGACCTCCTGTGAGACTAGACTTCCTATTATGACTCCAGTTAGCTCCTCATGCGCCCTCCACTGAGCCTCCTTCATTCAGTTAGTGCCTACATGTGCTATTTACACCTACCACACTCGGTTAGACTCAGTTTGAAACCTGGTTGACCGTTACTTGTGCATTGATGACTCCATTGATCTGATGATGAGGAATCCTAGTTAGAGCCAAGCTACACCATGCAGTATATTCGAATGAACTTCATGGCTAATTCGAATTGCTTAGTCATTGTTACTGTATTGTATTGTATTCTATCATTTAGAGTTCAATAGAGCACTTCTGCAAGTCTTTTGCATAGTTTACACCATATTTTCTGAGTTTCATGTTGTAATTGATTTACTTGTTCATTAGATCTGTTGTGCTTCAATTTCACATGGTATCAGAGCCATGGCAGGGACAAGATTTCTTTTCTGCAGGTGTTCTACATGAATATTGAGAAATTTTTGCTCACTTTGCAGTTTTCTGCACTTGTAGCACCTTCTGCAGTTGCAGCTATTGCTCCATAATGGTTCTTGTTTGTTTGTGATTTGCAAATTTATTACTTCCTCCATTTGCATTCGCTATTGCAGAGATGGAATATTCTTCTTCACAAAATCTTCTTACTCCATTCAACTATGATGAATGGAAACCAGAGATGATTGCATGCTTGAAGAGACAATGTCTCTTTGAAATGTGTATTGGTATTACAAGAGATTTTGTTTCCGATGAAGAGGAGAATGATTCGCTTAATGATTGTGACAGAAATTTTGGGACAATATGTCTTGCTATGTCTCCTTGTTTGCGCTACCTCAGTACTACTGCTGAAAATCCAAGAGATCTGTGGGCCCAACTCAATAGAGAATTTGGAAAGTAGGAAGAAGAGGATCATGCTAGCCTTTTGGAGAACAAGCCCAGTGAGATCTCCGTATGTGTTCTCTCCGATTATGTCTCAGCCTCAACCATTGTTCAAGATGAAGAAGAAAATGTAGATTCAAAACTGTCTTCTATTTCGATCATTATGTCTCTGATTATTATCTCACTGTCTTCTATTTCGAATTTTGAGAAAGATAAACCAGCTCATACTCTAGATTCCGAAGAGGTTCTTGAATCCTCTCTTTCACATGAGTTTGCTGGCATGCAGAATAATGATCTACTTGATGTTTTGGAGGTAAAATCTGATTTTGGAGGTGAAGCATTCGTCCTCCTTGATTGCATGCCTCCTATAAAATTTTGTTCTATCATTTGCATAGTTTCTCAGTGTTTTACTGAATATGAAGAGCACTACCATTCGCTTGAGTTCAATTCTCATGCAATTTTTGTTGATTTTGGTTTTGATCTCACCCCTGTTGGTTCAAAGGAGATCTCAAGAAACCATTTGTCAAATATTGGAGCTGATTTAACTTCCACTGATAAGAAGTTCAAGTTTCAATATCTATTTGATACGATTGGAGCTATTCCTACCTCACTTGGTTCGAATCACAGGTTCTAGG
Organism: Larix kaempferi; assembly: GCA_027924585.1. Taxonomy (NCBI): domain Eukaryota; kingdom Viridiplantae; phylum Streptophyta; class Pinopsida; order Pinales; family Pinaceae; genus Larix; species Larix kaempferi. Next base: position 8,986,151 of record BSBM01000591.1, on the reverse strand, counting down.
ATCATCCTCATATTTTCAGATTTGTTCTCACCATTTTCGGTATGAAGAGCAAGTTCATAAAGTCTCCACATTTGCTTGCATCCACTGATGGAGAATTCAAGCACATGTTTTTGGAGCATGATCCACTTACTCCCAAGAGTAAGATACCTCCAGACATATCTACTTGATTTTGGGGGAGTTAAATATTTTGGTGTGTTACAGTACATTTTGAGGGGGGATTTTTCCCATGAGGTTTTCTCCATTTTCTCGGTTCATGGACTGTTCTTTCTTTGGATTATTATTGTATTGGGGTGACCTTTGGTCTCAGTTACTAGGGCCCTATAATTTATTTTTTACATCATAGTATAGCTTGAAGGGGGGTGTTAGGATATCTCATCATTCAATTATGTACTTTGCATGCATTTTCCATGAATGCATGCATTTGCATGCATCCACATGCATCCCAGTCACCAGTTTGATGCCTCCAGCACCTTGTCCCCAGTCTGCCAGCACCCAGGAGCTTCTTTCCACTCATTTTTATCCCTCCTAGTGCTTAGTGCGCCCTGCATGCACCTACCACATGTGAAAGGTGCCCTTCTTCACCTACCACTCAGTTCACTTCAGTTAGCTAGTTGTCTTTCCTTGAGTTGAGGCTAGATTGAATCCTAGGTGCTTGTATCACTCCGTTGGACCTCTAGTGAGACTAGACTTCCTATTCTGACTCCAGTTAGCTCTTCATGCGCCCTCCACTGATCCTCCTTCATTCAGTTAGTGCCTGGGTGAAAACATTAAGTTGGGAAACAATTTTGGCTTGTTTTTGACAAAAACAACTGCTAATTTTTATGTTTTTCAACTTCGACCTCTTCAAACCCATATATCCCTTAGGAATTTCAACTTGAAGTTAACACAAAGGTTTTACAAAATTGAATTAGCTTTCTACTCGTATTTCTTTTAATTTTCTTTATGGACATATCGTGGGACAAATTGGTTGTCAACCAACGACATATACTTGAAAATTTTAGGTATGGATAATGAATGACCTGTGTTGACGACGGTTTTTTGATAGATGGTTATTCATTTTAGGGGAAAAAAATGCTATGCTCATAATCTACACACACTCAACTTGATCCTGGACTATATTTTGAGTTTTTTAAGACTTGGGAACTATTTTTTACTATTTATCGAAACATCGTATGTTCAGAAAATGGTGCATTATTGACATATGTTTTTGTCTTCACATTTTCTTTCAAATATTACTCTTATCAAACAAACTAAAACCAACCCATTGAAGAAGACACTTCAAGGAACATCCTTGTATTTTTTATTTTTTTTTGGCTTCGTCATTGTGATGATATTGAATTTTCATTGTGACTGATTTTTCAGTCACTTAATTTTTTAATGATAAAGTTTAGTAAAAAAAATAGAAAAAAATAGTAATCCTAAATGAAATTGAAAAAAACTTATACTACTAGAAAGTAGATTGAATGGTGAATCTAATGGTGTAAACTCCGACATGTAATTCTCATGTTTTGCAATGGTTTGACCTTGTTAAAGTGACACATTTTTTAATTCTGCAAAAATGGTGCTGGAATTGTTGACCAAAAACTCTCGGGCAAGAAAATGTCTTTCAAACTCTCGGCCCAAAGTTTAGTTCAAACTCTCATCCAAGAGTTTTTTTTAAAATACAGCACGACGATTGGTTCAAACTCTCAGCCTAGAGTTTTTTTAAACTCTCATCCCAGAGTTTGAACTCTCAAAACTCTCGGCCTAGAGTTTTTTTAAACTCTCGGCCCAGAGTTTGAACTCTCAAAAATCTCGGCCTAGAGTATTTTAAACTCTCGGCCTAGAGTTTGAGTTTGAATTTTTTTCGCGCATTCATCCGCCCGCGCTCCGTTTTTTTTACTCTGTTTGTCACCAAAGTGTTTCCCAGGTTCGCGATTTCACCCACCTACATGTGCCAGTTACACCTACCACACTCAGTTAGACTCAGTTTGACACCTGATTGACTGTTACTTGTGCATTGATGACTCCACTGATCTAATGATGAGGACTCCTAGTTGGAGACAAGCTACACCATGCAGTATATTTGAATGACCTTCATGGCTAATTCGAATTGCTCAGTCATTGTTACTGTATTGTATTGTATTCTATCATTCAGAGTTAAATAGAGCACTACTGCAAGCCTTTTGCATAGTTTACACCATATTTTCAGAGTTTCATCTTGTTATTGATTTACTTATTCATTAGATCTGCTGTACTTTAATTTCACACATGCAGAAGAGTTATGCAGATATGAAAAGAAGGCATAAGGAATTTCAGATTGGGGATCATGTCTACTTGAGAGTGAAACCAAGGAATAATTCCATGAAGTTGGGAAGTTGTGCCAAGTTGGCACCATGATATTGTGGGCCATTTGAAGTCCTTGATAGGATAAGACCAGTTGCATATACGATTGCATTGTCTGCTAACATGAAGGAACATAATGTTTTTCATGTCTCTTCGCTTAAGAAATATGTACATGATCCTAATCACATCATTGATTGGAATGTGATACATGTAGAACCAGGAGGAGAGTTCCAAGTGGAGCCTATATGCATCCTCAACAGGAAGGTCACTTTTCTCTGGAACAGGGCCATAGGGAAGGTAAAGGTGCAATGGAGGTACCTTAGTCTCGAAGAGGCCACGTGGGAGCTGGAGCATGCCATGAAAGATGCATTCCCATTTTTGTTCAGTTTTGAGAACACCGAGGATGGTGTTATCTTAAGGGAGAGGGAGTTGTAATACCCCTATTTGTCCCTTATGGTTTATTGGCCTTAATGTAATATTGTGTAAATACAGTGTGTATTTTCTCTAGTGTGGAGATCAAGGCCAAGGCCCCACTAGTGGATGTTTAAGGTTTAATTGCAGAGGAAAGTATTTGACAATTGATTATCCATGAGTTGTTAAGCCATGAAGAATTGTAAATGATGTAATTATTAATTATCATGCAATAAAATACCCAAGAAACTTGCTAAGGAGGAAACCAATGAGAAGGGGCCATGTGAATCCACTAGGGAGAGGTGAGGGGGTAGTGGAATGGGAACCCATGCTGCCACATGTCCATTTATGAACTTGTTTGACTTCCCCTACTGACATTTAATGTTGTTACAGAAGATAGTTGAGAATCCTATACATGAGGCAGATTTAGTATGGAGTATGCCCTGCAAATCCATATGGCAAGGTATGTCCTGTGTTTGCTTGTCCCTTAAGATACTTAATCACCTAGGAATTCGCAGACCCAAAATACTATCCCATGGTTGAACTGAAACGGGGGAAGGGAGCAATTCATTCATTCACGCATAGAGGAATTCACCACTGGTCATAGAGCGAAGTCGTAGAGCGGAGAAGGGAAGGAATGCAATTTCTGTGTAAGCCTAACTTACATAGTGGACCCTAAGATGAATTACAGAGTGTGATTAGCTTATGTAATTTGTGAGGAGGCTTGGTTTGGTCTGCCAAGAAGTAGACTTGCGGAATACAGTTCAGTCTGCAAACTAGTGAAGAACCCAGCTTATTAGCAGGGGTTGAATGTCAATTAGGGTTGGACTGCTTGATAAACCTAGTGAAGGATGTATTCTCATAGAACTAGCAGTTGGAAATTTCTATACCCACCCTGAATAGCACTAGAGGGAAGGGGCCTTGAGGGACTGTGCAGGAGAGAAGAGGGCATTCCTTATGTTGGGTGAGGTAGGTATTGTGGGTGCCATGTCTGCTCAGTGTTGAGATGCCTGCAGCTCTGTGGTTGATATCATTGGCTTAGCACCATCCTCCCCATTTCCTTTATATGCTTGATAAACCCAACTACAGGTTGGCTTAGCATGTGAATGTTTCCTTGGTATGCTTGATAAAGCCAACTGTAGGTTGTCTTAGCATGTGTATGTTTCCCTGGTATGCCTGATAAACCCAACGGTAATATTTACTTATCATGGGGATGAGATCTTGATTGTGAGAGAGAGTTCCTTGGCCATCCTTAGTGGATACATAGCCCAGCTCAGGGGTGGTCTCTCAGCTAAAAGAGTACAAGCTAGACAGATACCTAAGGTTAGGTTGAACATTTTCCTCACTTAGCCAGTTGCTTGGAAGCTTCAGTTCCAAGACAAGTGTTCCATGTTGTTAAATGATGTTAATGCATGTGTTATATCCATTTGATATGTTATGCTTGTCATGATCTAGAATATTGATTGAATGGTTACATGGATTGAATCAATAGGAAGCTATGTGTGATCTTGCAGATAAAGTTGAATTCTTGTTTAATACTCCATTATTTACTTGAATGACATGTATGACTAACCTTGCAGGTTGTGGATATGTTAACTAGTTTAATTCATTGTATGTGTTGTTATGTATTGTATTCATCCTTCAAGAGGATGGGCCTTGACTCCATCTAGTCTTGAAAGGAAAGAGATAACCCCCTTGTGACTGTCATAACCCCTCTGTGTGATAGAGTGGTATGGAGAAGTCATGGTAGAAAGTAGGTAGAATCCCTTGCGGAGGATAAGTCACTTAGGTGGGAAATTATGAATATATTCTCAATCAGAAAATTGGCATGGTTGGAGGGGCCAGATGGAGTTTGGAATCGCATCAGTGGATAGATCTCTCCAAGAGCTTTCCAACGGTACCGTACTTTCCTTATTTGGATTAAGGATGAAGGAGAAACAAGTGTGGGAAGTTTCAGGCATAAGGGAAGTGGTTCCGCATTTTCACATCCGCAATGCAGATTGCGGGTTGTGGGTGTCGAGAACCATCCTTGCAGTCGTGTGATTGGACTTCCACAACTATGAGTTTCACAATGCGGGCTGCAAATTGCAGAAGGGTAAGTTGGCAGAGTAGTTGGACTTATGCAATTCTGAGTTCCACAATGTGAGCTATGGATTGCAGAAGGGTAAGTTGGAAGATTAATTGGACTTCCGCAATTCTGAGTTCCACAATGCGGAATGCAGATTGCGGAAAGGAAATATTTTTGAAAGAGTGCAGTTGGACGTCCACATTCCAAGTCTCGCAATGCGGACTGCGGATTTCGGAATGCGGAAAGGCAGATTGCGGATCCGAGCCCAGCATGGTTATGTGTGGATTTGAAAGAAAAAAAAAGAATTAAAGGCGTTAGAGGGTCTCCCATGACCTCTGAAGAACACCTTGGAGGTGTGGGGACGTCACAGATAAGGGTGCTTAACCAAGGATCAACCCATTATCATTGGATACCATGCTTCTAACTCTAAGCAACTCCGTGGGGGGGTGCATGCATATCCCCCCTCTAATCTCATGGACAAGTGGCATCCACTTTCATTCTTTCCTTAACTATGGGTCTCAGACCTCTCCTCGCATTAATGGGAGCAGGTGCGAAGGGATGATGGAAGCATGTGGAGTTATGAAGAACGTTCGAGACTCTCGCTCACATGATTATACCCTGGAAGATGGTTCCACTCTACATCAGGTGATTTTGGGCTTGGGAACTCTCAATTGGAACATAGATGTTCCCTCGGCTGACCCCTTCTTTGTCTTCTGGTTCTCCCCATCGTTCTGTATGATGAACCTCGAGAGCATCACTAACGAGTTGTGGGAGATTAGAGGGGCTCACTAGGACATCAAGAAGCATGCTCAAAATGATTTCGAAGCTTCAAGGGCTACTCTGGATGAGAAAAAACTCATTGGGCAGGACATAATTCGGATTGATGCGCATTTTGAGGACATCGAGACCAATGCTCGGGTCCAAGCGGGAGAACTTGAGGAGCTGCAGAAGGTTATTCAAGGTATGAAGGAGACCCATCAAGCTAACTTTGAAGGTCTCAAGCAATTCCTTTTCTCCATGAAGAGTCATTTGTTTGACACCCCACAACAAGGAGATGAAAGGATTGAAGCTCGTCTGACACAAATGGAAGTTTCCCTGCAAGATATTAACGAATATATTGAAAAGCACACTGATTCAGAGGGCCCTGGAATCCAGCATGAAGAAAGCTCCCTGATGGAGGATGGTTCGCAGACTCATGTGGGCATTCCTCCAGCTTAGCCTCAGGATGGTAGAAGTGTTCCTTTTTTCTAGAATAGCTATATGTTTTTTTTTTCTTTTGTTATGTAAGCAGTTTATAAGGATATATTCGATAAATTACAGTAGCTTGGAACATATAGGAAGCATTATCTTCAGGACTAGAAAGATGATTCTGTTCAATTTTGAACTGCACAGACTCCTTTTTGCTTTTCCCTTCGTGAAAGGAAATTTTTGTATCTGTAACTTATTCTCTGTTTAATATATTTTATTTCATGTTCTTGTTAAAAAAATATATCTATATAATTAATACAGCAATTACATGTAATGCAACCTATACTAAAATAAAATCACAAATCCATTTAAACTTAAAAAACAACCAACTATAATTTCATAAATGCTTAATAACACAAATTAAAGCACACACTTAAAATATATACATATAAAAAGATTGATTTTAAATTAAATTATATATAAATGAAGAATTTGAATGAATATATCCTACAATATAAGTTATATGTTGTGTATCATTTTAAAAAAAATTAAAAATCATAGGTATACTAGCACAGTCACTTAACTTGTGGTCGATGGGTTACAAGTTAAGTTCTATGAACAAGTTATCTGTTACTTATTCTTAGTGTTTCCGTTGTAATCTCCTATTATTTATGCCTAAGCTACCTATTACCTTCTTTAATTAAATGCGTTGTCTATCACTACTTGTTATACATGCATGAGCTAACCATACATCAACTACCAATTATTTTTTATATTTCTTTTTTATGCTCATAGGTGTTTAGATATTATCACATATTTTGGGCTTCCTTGAGCGGATCAACAAAATTGACCTGTGTAACAAGTGTACAAGAAGTATTCATTTCATGGTCTTCTCATTATACTTAATTGCATCTTGATTAAGATTTAAATAAGCTTTAGTTAAGGGGTGGTTAAATAGATGTTCAAGCCCGATTTCTTTGTTTTATGTTTATATTAATTATTTTAATGTTTATCTTATACCAATATACCAATATAACAATCTTATAACAATATAACAATCTGGTATTTACTTTAATGTTTAGCCTTTATTTAACTGCCCCTATAAGTTCACTTGCCACTTTATTTGCTGCTATGATAGTTTTATAATTGTTTATTTTGAATTTTGAATGAGGCCCATAAAATCAATTGGGACAATACACTTGTCCATCCTCCTCCTTCAATCTAGGAAAAACATAGATAGTAGTCCACCCAGATTCTAAGATATAATAATAATGTAAATTTAGTTTTGCTAGCAAATTCTTAAATCATAAAATCTCTGTTTTTCTGCCCCCAAAACTTAATGATTTGTAGATTCTACTGTACATCATCTACTGCACATGCATATCATTTTCTCAATAAATGTTGCTCTGACTCTCACTGTTGGTCTTTGCCTTTGACGTGCAAACAGAAAATCACATCACAAGCTACGCAATACGCCTGATATATTGAGATCGCAATCGTATTTGGGATTTTGTGGGCGGTAGCAACCTCCACCACTCAAATTATGCAAGAGCTCTGAATAACGTCAAAACCCTAACGTCACCCATGTCTGCTGAACGCTGAGCCCTAGGAGCATCTAATCAGAATTTCTCTCGGATATTCCAATGGATCATTTGATGCCTATGCGAATATTCTGCAAGGTCGCCGACCTTTGAATCTCTTTCTGTCGACCGTTGGTGAGGCTTGTGCCTTCAAAACCCCCAATGTCTGAATTTACATGTCTGAAAGACAAGATTTGAAGAAATCTATTGCATCGTAAAGTATTCATGAAATGAATGAAATTATGTTGTTGATTTTGTGCAGTCAATGGATATCTCCAGTGAAGACTTCTCAGGGATCTGGGTCTGCCTGGTTCTAGTTTTCTGGCTTTTACTGGAAATGAGAGGAATAGGCAAAGTGCAAGTGAAAGAACCGGACATTCTGGTTAGTTTCTTTTTAAGCTTTCTACATACTACACCTTATATCTATCGCCTGTAATTGCTTTGTATATAAATTGCTTTGTATATAGAAAATTAGCTTTAGAATCTCGTTGTTGATGGTGTTGTATAAGAATACTGCTTAGCAAAGTATATAGGATAACCGGTTAGAGCAAAAATTCATGCTGAAACGTTCCAAATATTCAATATGCCGCCGATGTTATGGGTTATGATCGATATCAAATACCACCTGTTTGCAAATCCAAGGATTTTGAAGTATAAGTTATCAAAAAGTTTCCATAGTCTTTCATATTGTAATAGAAGTGCTCATGTGCCTCTCGTCCCACTGTGATCTGTTTTGAGCATTGACCTCAACAAATGCTTTGCTCTTGCTAAGGCAAGAACTAGTCATGATTTCTAGTTCAAGTTATGCTCCACTTCATGCTAGGATGAGGAGCTCGACAGCAACATGGTTTTTTTTTATGGAGTATGAGAGAGACATACATTGCATAACTTGGGCACTTTTGAGAAGAAAAATAGTTAAAAAAAAACCTCTGTTTATTATTTGAATCTCACAAAGTTTAGTATAAGAAAATCTTAGAAGCTCTGTAAGGAGTCATATTTGAGTAATCCATGATAATTGGTATCTGTCTCTTTATGAGAGAGACATATATTGCAGAACTTGGGAACTCAAAAAAAAAAGCCTCTGTTTATTATTTGAATCTCACAGAGTTTAGTATAAGAAAATCTTAGAAACTATGTAAGGACTCATATTTGAGTAATCCATGATAATTGGTATCTGTCTCTGTACCATTGTTTTATTCCTAAAATGTATATTGACGTCTATCCTCATATTTTTCTGCATTGCACAGCGTTGTGCAAATATCTCATTAAGTTTTCATGGCAGAGACGCTGCAAGTCACTGGATAATGAGCTGTACTGATAATCTAACTTGTTAGCATTTGAAACAAAATGATGACATATCAAGCAGTCGTCGAATTTGGAGTTCTGTGGAATGTTTTTCCATCTGAAGAAGTATTTGACATTTGGTTAAAATTTTGGTACTTCACATGTGGCATTAGACCTTCAATTTGACGTTCAGGTCATAGAAAAATGGGGCATGCATACAAATGATTAGATCGTCAATTGTTCAACCATATCAGTTACAAATTTGTATAGATGTTGTAAGTTAGTAAATAATGTAGAAGTGACTTAGGTTCTTAATTTAATTTAGAGTTTTCATTTTTGGAATTAAATGTATTAAGGGAGTAAGTTTACTTAATAATTTAATCAGCTCAATAATTCATAGCAAATTATAAAATTATAATGAAATTTTTTTCTTTTTATTTGAAATTTCTTTCTTATTTTTTTCAAATCATTCTTATTTGAAATTTTTTATCTGGAACTTCTCTATGGTTCTCCTCACTATCTTCATCTTGAGCTTTGTCAACAATACATTTTTTAATTTAAAATACAAAATGGTTTAAAAGCAAAAGTTATAAAACTAAGTATATTTTGAGTATATTTAGAGCACTCACAAAGTTATAAAACTAAGTATATTTTGAGTATATTTAGAGCACTCACACAATAGTTAAACTTTAGAAAAAAAAAATTGAAACTTATGAATTTGCCTAAACTTAAAATGAAAAATTCAAAACGGTCATCAAACATCCATTTATAAGCCGATGGGATGTGAAATTCCAGGCATGCCTACACGTTTTAAAAATAGTTCTCTTTGGGTACATAGCTATCAGTATTCCCCTTTAAAAAGAAATTAAAACTTATGAATTGGCATAAAACTCAAAATGAAAATTTCAAAACGGTCATCAAACTATGGGATGTGAAATTCTAGGCATGCCTACAAGTTTTAGAAATAGCTCTCTTTGGGTACTATGAATTTGCATAAAACTTAAAATGAAAAACTCAAAACGGTCATCAAACTTTCATTTATATGTGGATGGGATGTGAAATTCCAGGCATGCCTACAACTTTACAAGTTTTAGAGATTTATATGCGGATGGGATGTGAACTTCCAGGCATGCCTACAACTTTACAAGTTTTAGAAATAGTTCTCTTTGGCTAGATCGCTGTCAGTATTCCCCTTCCGCCTCTGCCAAAGATCTGTACCATTTAAGAGACAGGAACAGTCATTTTTGGCGTTGTTTTGGCTTTATTCAGTAGAATATAGAAATCTGAGAGGTATGGCGTTCATAGAGCCTACAGGTATGGCATCTGGATCCATTAAATTATTCGCCATCCTGCCAGTGCACGAAAATGTTTGAACAAATGAATTTGGAATCAGAGACACTTCCCCTAGTGCCCTACGGCATGTCCAATCAGGTGTCCCATGGTTGTAAATAAAAATATTCTCGAAGCCACAGTCACATTATCATACTCAGTAATTCTAGAGCACTTAATGTCGATCGAGGTTCTTCTGAAAACCTAAAACTGATTTTTTCACAGTTTTCTTCTTCTCCATGCTGAGAGTTCTTCCTCTGTGGTTATACACATTCAGGGGCGTTTTAGGAGGCGTATAGAGTTTGGTTAACTATCCGAGAGAAAGGGCATTTGGCTTTAATGAAAACAGCTGATGCACAAAACCAGAAAAGTTCATTTATTCGGGTATACTACCTTTGCGATTCACTACCGTTAGAAGTCTCTAAATATGTCGAATGTTGCCACTTGATGCACGGGTTCAAAGGTTTGTTGTTACTCAAGTATGCATTACCATTGGGGTTTTGATATGTGCAAATTGGAAACTCTTATGGACAATTCTCTTTGGCAGCGTTGTATCAAGTCTTTTTTTTTAAAGTCTCTTTTATTGTTACAGTGAAGCTTATTGTAACAGATCAATTTAACATGGATTGTTCTTAAATCGAATCAAGTAATTTAAATCCAGAGTAAAGTGGCATCATAAGTATCAGAATTAACATTTTCCTATATCCTCATGCCTTACTAATGACCAATGAGTGGTTCAGACTAGTGTTCCAATGTATATATGCCAATAAATGGGAAATCACATCCAAAGGTCTATATTAAATCTAACCAATACAACACTTAAACTAGGTGATGTCCCTAGACCAATTTTTAAGTTCTAAATACTTAACAACAACAATAAGAAATCCATTCTACCTAAAAAATATTAGACATCCATGTGAAACAATGCTTTTGTGGTGGAGAGGTATTTGGATTTACAACATGCCCCTCTAGGTTATGGAATGCAAGAACACTCATTATAGCTCTTGATATAGTTGTACCTCCATTTGTGGGGCTTTTTTGACATGGACTATACTATTCCACTCTAGGTTTTGGTGTGTGGATAAATGTCATTTTAGCTCTTATACCTCCACCTATGGAGTCCCAAGGGCCTCAAATCAATTACCAAGTTTGAACAATGAACGTTATGAGGTGAAGTACAGCTCTAACATTATTTAACTACACCAACAATGCTAGAATGCTAGAGTAGAGTAGCTATAAGAGTGTTCCCATCAAATCATTGATCCAAACAATTCTCTTTCTCAAGGAAACAATAGCAAGAATGCAATGCGCTCACTCAAGGTAATCTTTCCCTTTTCTAATCTCTCCTAAGGTAACAACTTATTCTTAAGAAAGTATCTTGGCCTCCCCATCATCCCACCTTCCCAAATACCCTTATGGAAAAATCTGGCTTAGGAGAAAAAACTCAAATGTCATAAAATGGGTATATGGTGAAATAAATTAATCCCTCTTAGGCTCCTAACCTCAAATCAACTTAGAAAACATTTTTCAAGTCAATATTTCCCTTCCAAAACTCATTAGGCATTATATCTAGGTTAGTTATCTCCATGAAGTAATTGTCATTTCCCATCTCAAAGTTAGGTTCTTCAAGGCTACTCTCAATATCTAAACGAGGTCACCGTGGGTTTGGAGAAGCATAGGCTTGCATGAGATTAGCTCTTCAAAGAACATCAAATCATTTCATCAAACATGAACCAACAATATTTTTTTATCTCTCAATCATCAGCAAGAACATCTCAATGAAGCATCAAAACAACCATTAGTTCATAACATCTAAGCATCACAATGCTATTGACAACTTTAAACATAATGCCCACAATGAAATATCAACCAAACAAAAAGATGCACTATGACCTTTAGGAGTTGAGGATAAAGCTGTCTCATTTTTTATGCAAGTTTCCATGTGTCATCTTCTTACGAGTCATGTTGTCAATGGACCTTGACCCAACCAATGAATCCATTCCATACCTGTTGTTGTTTATTCCCTACAATCATGAGGGGCTTAATATGAAATTCCTTAGTTTCCTTCATCTCTATACCATAAAAATCTAGCACATGGTTGGGGCTAGGCAAGTATTTATTAAGGAAACATGAAATCATTATGGATAGTGACATGTGATGGTAGGGCCAATCTATAAGAAACTATGGAATTTTGTGACAAAATATAGAAGGGCCTACAACATATAGGTGACACTTTTCTCCATTTTCCCAAGTGTACATAGCTTCTCTTTGGCTTATCTCAAAGAAGCAGTTTCTCTTCAACCTTAAAGGTTTGTTATAATGGAAGCAGTTTTTCTTCAACCTTAAAGGTTTGTTATAATCTTTTGTTATTTGTAAAATCTGTTCTCCATCATTAATCTTCAAACTTTGTTGTACATGTTTCACTATGCTCTTCATTTCTTCTAAGGTGCCACTCCCTTGAGTCAACAATGCTATAGAACTACTCCATGTTCCAGTTAACTAATGATTTCCATTTTGTTATAATATTGAGAAATATGCATAACATACAACAATACATTTAGTAACATGTAAATCAATAGCAAGAATCAACCATTTCTAGCCTCCTATCCATAGATGCACCAAATAATCAAATAGTAAGTAAGAGACATGTTGGAAACCTAATCCTTGAGGTTATGGTTATAGTAATCCATGTGTAGAGTCACATGTGAATGGGAAAAGTGATGGGAAGTCCAAGGAACACCTGGGAATGTTATACCACGAGTCATTCTCATTGAATGATAATTATGTCTTTCTCTGTCTTGTTCATTATTTGATCCTCTCCCTAGTGTTGGTAGCCTTACCAGTGGTATTAGAGCTATTTTAAGAACCGGCGGCCTAAGCTGTGAAAACACTCATAACTTTTGCCTTTCGACTGCCCATTATGAGCCTGTGGCATGTGTAGAAATTCCTCTAATTCTGCTCCTTCCATTTTGTTTTCCTGGCCAATCTCGCTCTGCCATTTTACCTGTGCTACTCTGCATAGATTGATCTGTGCACTTCTGCTTGCATTCCCTGCCATATTCTCTGCTAAATTAGCAGACCTAGCAAGTCTGGGCATTATGTTATTCATTGTCCCTTCAGTCATTCGGACTAGTAAGACTATTCATGCTCGTTCTTCGTATGAAGTCTCCTCCCCTTCTACATGTCTGAGTTAATCTTATTCCAGCTCCATCACAGAAGAATTGCACGGACTATTGTGCTTTTTTATAGTCTCAAAGTGATTTCCTGTAATTTCCATAAGCTCAAAGCTTAAGTTCTAAGCTGAAAATCTCACACACTGTCTCCTACATCTCTATCTCCATTCAATTTTTGACATCCATTCAAGCCCGTCTTTATTGATATCTGTGGTTGGAGCTTATACCTCTGCATTTGCTCGTTGCTATCAGAGCATCCGAGCATGTTCTGTGTGCAAGTTCGTGGTCTGAGTTCTCACGCAAACCCTAATTTTTGTTGCAACTAAACCCTAATTTCCATGTGTGGCTCCTGCTCTCTGCAATCTTTTGGTTGGCTCTCTCCAACCTCAAGAAAATCCTCACGCGAAAACCCTACACTGCATCTTCCATACTAATTCGCCTAAGCCAAGAGGACTCTGGTATTAGTCCTCGATTCCCAACAACTTGGCCTTCATAGACTGGTGCGTCTAGTTGTGGTGGGCATGGAGTTGTTCCTTTCCATTGCTATTACTGATGCATTGGAGCCATGACTAGGATATCGTTTATGCATGGATCTGCATTTTGTTTTGAAGACTGAATATTGAGACTGTGTGAATACCTGCATTTCATTTACTGCTGAGAATTTGATCGATGTGGGCTGGACTATCGTTGGACTTTTACTGCAGGATGAGCTGGTGCGTGAAGCTGAGCGTAAGCTCTCTTGTTCTTGCGTGAGTTATAGTGGAGATCTATGCATGCTCGAACCCTCCCGAGGCTGTCTGAGATCCAATTCGAGCTGTAAACGAAGCGTGTAGAGGAGGTATTTGTCATTGCTTTTTCGGTCTCTTGCATAAATACTTGTGTCATGGTCGTTGGCGATGTTGACATGAAAGCACAAGCTGCAATAGCTTAGGCCAAAAAATCCCTCTATTATGTATGGAGAGCATGATGAATAGGATTATCATGGATGACAACATTAATGACAAAGTGTAAATGGCATGATGACAAGCAAACAAGGTGACTTGACAAGGTACATTTGAAGATGATGTGGAGGTGAAATGAGCACTGGAGCCATTTAAACACCTAGTGGGACCAAATGACCAATTATGTGGTCAGTTGGGTATGATGGGGCTAATAGATATATGGACAGTTGGGTATGATGGGGCTAATAGATATATGGAGGACTTTGAACATTATATATGATGACCTTATTGCTTGTGTCTTGCACATAGCAACTTGATGGAATCATGAAATGCTTGGAAATAGCCCTAGGGCATGAGAAAGACTCGTTTTGCCAAAGGACAAATGACAAGGCAACGACACTACACAAGAAGCATGACATGGCAAAGCAAAGTATGACAAAGCATGGCAATGGATAAGTGGCAAGCTATATGACGTGAAGGATGCATTATGACATGGCATAAAATAATCAAGTATTAAATAAATATTTATTTATTTAATAAAATATTTGGAAGGGCAGTTTGATGAAGTGGAAGAAAAGATAAAGTGGTCATTGATGAGGACAATATAGCAAAATAAATAAATCTTATTTGATTTATTTTGATGTGACATGAAATTCCAATAATAAAGATAAAAACAAAACATGTGCAAGGGTAATTTTTTAAATCCCCTCCTAGAAAGTCGGCCCCATAAAAAATTGGGGGTAAAACCTATATAAATAGGAGTAAAACTAGCCTTATTGATTAGCAGTTTGTGGAAGACTTGTAGAGCTTTGATTTCGCTGATTTTGAGGAGAATTTCGGGGGTGCTGGTGTAGCTACAGCAGTTAAGAAAAGGAGATTTCTGTTGAATGTGAAGCAGCTGCAAAACCTTTTCTTTTTGATGTGATTTAGCATGAAATCTTTTATATTTCTTTTTATATTTTTGGGCATGTGTAATTCAGCACTATTGAGCAGAGCTCTGATTTTTTAGTAGATGAGGACAGTACGAAGGTGGGCAGAAGGAGCAGCAGAAGCAGTGTTGCAGAACTGAATTATTTTTGTCTATGATTTTCTGGGTTTGATTATATCAGCAGTATAATGAAGACTCCTTATCTCTGATGTTTGGGAAGCTATATGGAAATATTCTTGTATCTTGATGGACAGTATGTGATTGATGACATGATGTTAAGCGTATGAATGTTGATGATGTCTTTAGAGACAGAATGAAGATACCACAATCATGGAAATATTCTTGTATCTTGATGGACAATATGTGATTGATGACATGATGTTAAGTGTATGAATGTTGATGATGTCTTTAGAGACAGAATGAAGATACCACAATCATGTGAATCAGTGGTCTTGAAATTACCAGAGTGTTTTGAGAGTGTGGATTTGTGATTTGAAGCAGACTTATGACAGTGATGTGACAACCTTTGACAACCCTTATCATGAAGACAATGTTGATGACAATGGTTTCCATGCTTACACAATGAGATACTTGATAGATTGAGTATGACAGTGATGATGTGGTAGTGATACCCTCTGCTGAAGATGACATACTCTATTGACTGGGTTTATTTTAGGGCTACATAATGCTTAAAGAAATTCTCATGAAGACATGATGATGGACAAGGTATGATGATGGCTGAAGTTGATGAATGTAAAGACATATGATGATGACGATGTGGAGCAGTGCTTGATTATTGATTGATAATTGATATGATGATGTGATAGTGATGTACAGTGTAATGTAAATGCAAGTAATTCTTGCATCTGAGGTTAGGATACCTCAAACCCTTCTTGGTAGCGACCAAGAAATCTAGGCTGGGTCCTAGATGATGAGTTGGTGCTCTTTTATTTCAGTTGATGTTGAATTGCCTCAGGGTTGTAGCCTTTGACCAAATACAAAAGATTACAAAATTATATCTTGTGTCTTGTGTGATGTGTTGTTCTTGATGAATGATATGTGATTAGATGACCGCTGATATATATATATTTCATTGATGAATATAATGGTTAAGCAAATGTGAAATAATGATTTAAGATAAGAGATAGAGATTGAAGTTGAAATTTGATCAAGCATAGGCTCACTGATTCACCCCCTCTTAGTGAGCCATTGTGTCTAACAGAGCATTCTCTCTTACTAAGTAAAGATCTCTCACTATTGTGCATGGAGTTGCCTGTGGTCTATATGGTGGAGACCCTCTACTGATCTATCATGAAGCTGCTACGTGTGGAGCTTGTTTTGGAGACTCTTGTGTTGATATTGAGCAGAGTTGAACCCTAGTTCCTCCATGACCGTGAATGCCTGCATCTACTTGGAGTGCAAACTAGGGACTGGTATCACGGATCACCTTTATGGAAGACTGAGTTAGGGAACTGGAAAGTTTGGATACTTGTAGCTTTCAAACGGAAGTAGGGTGAACCCTAGATGCGTGCCATTTGCATGGAGCCTTCAAAGTCAACAATTTGTTGAATTTATGATGTGCACTTCGATATTCCTTCTTTCAATACAATGCAATGTTGTGGAGTATTGAAGATTGTGGGTGTTGGAGCTATCGCTTCCAAGATTGGGTGAGCCACAATAATATCAAATAGAATGCTCCATTAAGGTGCTATGACTTTTGAATATTTTCTTATAGATCTTTTGATCTATATGTGAGTAGCTTGTCCATTATCTTCTTAATTGTATAGTCAAAAGATTGAAAGATGCAATGGATAGTTTCAACTTTCAAGTAGGGATTGCAATGTCTATAAGCTACTTCAATATTGTTAAGAATGATATCTATGTGTTGTTTCAATATTGCTGGGAATGAGGTTGTGTTGCATTGATGACAGTGATAGAAATCAATCCTTCTGCATAGATATTTTTCTTAACCATTGTTTGACTTTAAGTTTAGGAGGAGTGCTTTATAGCAGACCTATGGCATTGTTGTCCATAATCAAAGAGTGTTGACAGAAATGCAAGTGATGCATATGCTTACTTGAAGAATCTAAGATTGTATTGATTTTCTTCTCCCATGACATGGATTAGCATAAAAAGATTAATGTAGAGATCATTTCTCATATTGCTTATATATTGTAGATTGTAGCAACTATATGTAGAGAATGCTAGTTCAAATATAGTGAGAAAAGAAGTTTCATTGCAAGGAACAACATGTAGGACAAATTTGTTGATTTTTTATGTCTATATAGAGGCTTGTGTATTTTAGTAGCATTCACACCACAAGTGAGCATCATCAAAGGACTCAACTTAGAACATTACCAACCATTCATTTTCAAAGATCAATTCAATTTCACATTCAATTGTAACTTACAAACAATTATTTTTGTAAGTTCTCATGCATTCTTTTGGTAATTGCATTTTTTTCCTTGTAAGTGTCAAAATTGAAATAAAGTTGAACTTCATTGTACAGGGGTGCATTCTTGGCTGAGACTCACAGCCTTCATTTTCTGAGTTAGAGTTTTGAGTAGTTGCAAGAAGCCTTCAGTTTGTTGATTGAGTCAATTTGTACCTACATTCACAAGGAGGCCTCATAGAGTCCTCATAATGTCTCAAATTGAAGAAATTGTAGAGTTGTGGAACACTCTAATACTTACTACTGTAGATGACTCAATCACAATCAACAAAGAAACTCTCCAAACTGTTATTACTCATTTGCAAGATTCAAATCCAAAAAGGATGATGTACAACAAAGGAATCAACATTTTGATTAGTGTTTGTTCATACCAAAACTCCCTTTGAATTTGAAGATGATTCCTATCATTTTCCACTGCACAACCAAAACAATGAAATAATGGCAGAAGATGTACAAGCTATTCAGAGTTTGAGATTCCAACATTGTGATCGACTTAGCTATATGAAAGATCTTTGTTTTGATCTTCATCCTTTTTAGCATTGGAGGAAGCATAACCATTCTTTAGATAGATGTTTGACACTAAAAAAACCTCGTTCTAACACAACTTGCAACATAAAATTTTCCAACTTCTCATCTTGCACCTAACATGAGGGACATCATGAATCAACAATCATGATTCAAGCTTCAAGGCCCTATCAATCCAACAACAACCGTAGTCATGGCCTTCCTTCTGGGAGCGAGTTAGAACAAGTGATCCTTAGCCATAGCCATATTGAGAGGCCATATTCAAATCTTTATCTAGAGGATAGAAAGAGAACCATATCGCAAAGAAGTCATGAGTTTGTGCATTCTGTGTCTATTTTTGACACTCATAACCACCATGACACTTTCCACTTGTTAGTTTATTCCTAATATGTGGGAATGATACATTGTCAGAAATAACACAACCAGAACAAACGAGCCTCAACCAAGTCAGCACCATGTTCAATTGAGCTCTAGAGTTTGTGGGCAGCCTTAAACCACCCATCTAGTCGAATACTTTAGCTTCTGCTAGACATCAAATGGTGGTCACCAAACCATCGTTTTCCAGAGAACCTCTGAGCCTTCATGCCAAGTTCTAAAGAGAGCCTGTGAGCGAGAACTTGAGTTGTTCCCAAGTTTGAGAGTTTTTTGTCGGCCTTAAACCACCCACTTAGTAGAAGACATCGAATTTTTCTATCCTTTTGGTTTGTGGTTAGCTAAAACCACCACTTCATAGAGAACCTATATTTAGCAGAAGATTTTAGCTTCTGCTAACTTACTTGGAAAATTCAGATTGTCAAGTTGGAAATGTTCAGCCTTTGATAGGTTTCCACTTCTAGTTATTCAACTCTCTTTTGTTGGGATCATATGCACCCCTTTAGATTAGGAGGGGGGATGTTGGAAACCTGATCCTTGCTGTTATGGTAATCCATGTGAAGAGCCACATGTGAATGTGAAAAGTCATGGGAAGTCCAGAAGACATCTTGGGAATATGAACCCAAGAGTCATTCTCATTGTATAAATATACATTTGATTAATGAGAATTATGTGCTTAACACCTACCTTTTCTATCTTGTTCATTATTTGACACCCTAGTGTTGGAAACCGTAACAAGACAAAATAAAAATGAATAGTACACAAGATATACATTGTAAACAATGAAATAGAGAAACATCTACAGGAAGGTATGATCTTCTTTATTCCTCATAAATATATAATCTTACTCCTGAGCTCCACCACATATGCTTTATCATGTAGCACAATAATGTTCACAATATCTCTTAGCGTCATACCCGAAGGGTCTCCTTCACTTCTATTATATAACTAGAGTATGAAAGAATGAAAATTTTATAGACCCGTAATTTTCTTAAAGTGTAGAAACCTTGACGAATATTACTAATTCTTAAATTTGAACCATAAAATGTTGCCAATATTTTTCTAAACATATTCAAATTTCTAAGGGTTTTATATAGTTTGTGGACAATTTTGGTGATTTTTAGGGTAAAATGTTTTTATCCCATGGAATTTGGGCGAATCAATTTAGAAAAAAATTGGAATTGACAAATTTGTTTTTGGAAAAAATGGTAAAAACTTATCACAGGGGCTAAATTCAACCCTAAAATTTTCCTTGATCCCATACTACACATTGCCTCCTTATGTAATGAATGGTAATTGTTGATGGCAATTGTGGTAGGGATGTGTCTACACTAATTAGCTATCTTACTATGAACTTGGTGAGATTCAATGATAGAAATACATGCAATACTCATTCATTCCTTACAGATTTCTATGTAATTTTCAAGAAAATAGAATGGATGAAGAGATTAGAATACCTCTTGAAGCTAGCCACTTGAAGAAGATCCCCCTGCTTGTTAGCGCGACGCCAGTCGACAGGGGTTGCACTCACTGTCGAAACATACCGCAGTCTTCCTGAGCACCGGCCCGGATAGGGTTTATCCTGTCCAGCAACACCTGTAGAGTAGATGAGGTGTCACCCGAGGCATCGAGGAAGACCAGATGGAACCATGTTTCTGCCAAATGAAGGAGGACAGTTGCGACTATGATACTCAAGCTTATTGCAACACTAGGACATATATCTTTAAGCATTCAACATAATATTAAAGTGATATTCAACCAATACATTCATCATTGCAACAACAGTAATTGTAAAGCAAGTATCGCATCAAAGAAGCATGACATTATTCATATAGTGCAACATCACATTATCATAACTGAACAGATTGAACACAGAGATTGCACCAAAATAGCTTCATCATATTATCATTGTCAACACAGATACAATGTTTCTGCAAAATCTCAATCTCCGCAATGACTTTTGACATCAAAACATACCCAAAAATCATACAACCATCATCAAAGCTTCACATTCTTCAGCCGCCAATTGTTTCCTTAACACTTACAATTCTTATCTATATATAGGCTTCTACCTTACAACTCTTGTCCACTTACTACCGACTTCCTAACTGACACTATGGACAAATGACCCAATATCTAACTGACTTATCCAAAAATGACCAAAAACCTGCATTCTGCGGTATAACTGACTCAACATTACATAATATGTGGTCCAATGACCCAAAACCCGCAATCCGCGGTACAATTGACCCACACATGCACAAAATAATCTTCTGCTCGTCGCCCTTCGCGCCATCTTCTGCCTTGTCGCAGCATCGTATATGCTGTGATACCATATTACCAAACCACCTGCCAACAGGCCCCCAACACAATCTTGTGGCTCGCCCTCGAGCCATGTCAACATGATACAGTGTACTCCGTCGTTTTGAATTTGAAGTCCTCATACGGCAGTTCAACTGTCCCCACCACCTCCTTGGCTTCCATCGCTGCTGACTAACTGTTGACCACATCTTCTGCAGATGGGTGATTGGTAAGCTTTGCCACTACATGAAACCGACACTTCTGCACTGCCTGCAGTGCTTCACTAGCTTGCATCATAAATTTGCCGCCGCTGTCCTGGAACTCCTCTAACTGGGCCGTGTGTCATATCTCTAGATTTTTGCTATGGTCCATGGGGTGTTTTTAGCCTAAGTCACCTAGGCATTAATTAAATAATTAATGGATGGATAAAGGAAGATTCCTAAGCGTGAATTTGAGGAATTAAATGGATAAGGAGGGCCCCCCATGAAGTTATTAACCCCCAATCCAAGTGCTAAGGTGATTTATCAATTAATTGGGAAAGTTTTGAGGCAATTACACCATAATAGTTAATTAATTACTGGATAATTAATTAATTGCTTTGCAAAATTATTTATGAGTTATATTATTGTCATTTAAATGTTTATTACTAATAAATGTGCCAAGTGGTTGATGACTTGGATAGGAAATTCGAATTGGTAAGTGAGCCAAACTTTCCTAACTGGTAAAGTCTCAGAAAAGCTAAGGAACCTAATGGAGACAAATTGGCAAGATGAACCTAGAAAGGAAACTGACAAAAGATGGCAAAATCAGACAAAAGCAGGAAAGAGGAAAGTAAAGAAAGTGGAAAGTTTCAGAAAGAAAATAGCAACAACCAGAAAAGCTACCTAAAGCGCACTTGCCCAAATTTAGTGAAGGAGGTGAAGGAAAGAAAGTTTTGAAAGCTCAAAAGTTGCTATTCTCCTCAAGAAATGCGCCCTCATGGCTTTGGAGTAGAATGGGAAAGTGGGTAACCTACTCTCACAGGTCACCAATCCAAGAAATTGCTCAGCAGGTCATCAGGAAGTCTATAAAAGAATCCAACCAACTCCATTTGACAACTTTTGATCATTA
Source organism: Larix kaempferi (assembly GCA_027924585.1). Lineage (NCBI taxonomy): Eukaryota > Viridiplantae > Streptophyta > Pinopsida > Pinales > Pinaceae > Larix > Larix kaempferi. The sequence continues at coordinate 8,964,164 of BSBM01000591.1, read as the reverse complement.
TTAGAATTTGTGTATGAGAGCTCTGAGCCCTCTAGTTGAGTGATGTGCCTCAACAAGTTTTGCTTGGGTGATGTGCCCCAAGGTCCTATGAGTTTCCAGTGAGTGATATTCAGGTCCAAAATATGTTATTGCAGCAAAAAACATTCATATCAGTCCAACATTGAAGATACATAGCTAACTTGAAGAGAAGATCATTTCTACACAAGATTTACAACTAGTTTTGGAGAAGATTCACCAGTTGAAGAAGATAGCTCCAGTGAATGTGCCCAAGGGTTGATGGAGAGTTATTTCAGCCATTTTTGCAGATATAGAAGATGTCCAATATCAGAAACCATCTTCATAACTGATCCATCCTTCTCTTCTTAATCATTCTCTCAACATCAGCTAGATTTGGAGGAGTTCTCTTGGAGAAGAGAACTAGTATTTGATGATTGCGCCCCAGTGAAGACCAACAACTTAGAGTGCAGTAAGATCAGACATCTAACCTATAGATGGACTGATATTCTATTCTAGAACAGATCCAAAGTAATTTCTTTCTTCTCATATTCATTCTCCCACTATTGTAATGCAAAATCTAGCCAGTGAGGCATTGTACTTTGGAAGACAATCAATTGATGAGAAAAGAAGTGTTTTGAAGTCATATATCAACTTTTTTATGTTTAATATCATATATCATAGTCTTATTTAATATAAGAACAGAGTATAAGAAGTTTTGAAGCAGTTTGATGAGTTAAAGTGCAAGACTAGCTAGTTGGGTGCTTATTCTAGACTAGTTTTACCAAAATAACTGTTGAATCCATTTTGAGTGTTAGTTTAACTCCATTCCAGTTGTAGAAGGTTCATATTTCACTATAATTTACATATCAGCCCCTTTATTCAAAATTTGGTTGCATTTAAATCGATTTTGGAAAGCCATAAACTTAACTCGCTCAACAGTCCACCATGTGCAATTAACCCCCAAATTACTCTAGACTCTTCCAAGTTCGCCCAGTCTTTATTCTAACATATTTTATGAGTTACATGACTGATATATATCTGCACTAAACATTATTAATCCTCACCCAGTCTTGTTGGCATATGCTAGAAGCCCAGGTAGCCTCGAAGTAGGCAATAGATTTGTTCTATTGTTGTAAAGTGAATGGCCCTAGTACTTTGTGCCAAAAACTTCTACTGAAACCATATTTTGCTGCTACTGCACACTCTCACCTATAATTTCCAGAACCTAATTTCTCTCCTACCATCCCCATTCAGAGTTTCCATCCTCGTCACTTACATCCTGCACACTCTGTGAGTTTGCCTTAAAAATTGCTAGAAAATTTCCATTAAAAATATGAAGTGGAAGTTAATATTTTGGTCAGATCTTGGAGAAAATTTACTTGGGGCAATTTCTCCATAAGGGCGGTAATCGCAGCATAACCCCTGATGAACATGCAATAATACCACGTGTGTTCCAGCGTCACCCGCAATTGCTTAACAGTGGTCGGTGGTTGCAAGCTCAAAATGAGCGCAATCTTGGCTAGATCGACCAACAACCCTTGCTTACACACAATATGGCCGAGCAATATTCCAAACGGTGCACAAAAGATGCATTTCTTCAGATTTAGCGATATCTGGTGCTGTCGGCATCGCTTGGGCATCAACCGCAAATTCGCCAGATGATCACGGACCAAACCATAGACCGTCCAATCGTCCATGTATACCTGTAAAAATTTCTGAATGAAGTCTTTGAATGCAATGACAAAAACCCACGAAAATATCGTAGGTGCGTTCTTAAAACCAAACAGCATTACAGTGTATTGAAAGCAGCCCCATTCAGTAACGAAAGTTGTCTTATGGCGATCTTCTTTGGCAATGCAGATCTGATGATAGCCAGAGAACCCGTCTGTGAAGGAGTACATCTCCTTGACACCCACACCTTCAAGCACTTCATCAGTAAATGGAGTGGGGAACGGATCATGCAAACATGCATCATTTAGCTTCCTAAGGTCAGTGCAAATGCACACTTCACCAATCTTCTTATCCTACACCACCATAGGACTAATCCATTCCGACTCATCAATTGGTTCAATAATACCAGCGTCCAACATCCGATCTAGTTCATCCTTGACCCACTCCTTATGTCGCGGATTCAATCGATAGGGTCGCTGCCCGGATCGGCTTAGCATCTGGTTTTAATGGAATCTTCATTTCTCCTAAGTCACCCAAAATCCCCTTCATGTTGGAAAACTTAGTAGGAAATATGTCCTGAAACTCATGGAGCAAATCAGTGACCTTGCTTATCAGCTCATCATCCTAGTAATCCCCAACATTTGTGAACTTCAGACTGTCTTCTGTCCCAATATTGATCTTGCGAATCTTCAGCGGCTGACTGATCGGGTCACTTGACACATCAGGTGGTACCACAGCACGACTTCCTTCTGACTCCGAGATATTCACATTCCACGGATCATCATCATCTTCTTGCCCACCACTGATATTGAAGCATTCCATGAGAGACTGCATCTGGTAGTGCGTGTACGGATTTGCAGGGTATGCTACCAGGACAACCTGTAGAATTACATCACGGATGAGCTATAATGCATTATTAACCTCTGGATTGGCATCCACAAAATTGAATGTATGGGTAAAACACACTGTGAGCTCCAGCCAAGTAGAAATTTCCCCTCGCAACTCAGCTGCAATATACCATGAGCGTGGCATCTCATCCAAAGTATGGATAAAAGCATGGACCCACTCATCTTTTGGTCGCGATACCCATAGCCGTTGACATTCCATCAAGTGACCACCCGGATGAGTCCGACCATCATACTTTCCAGTGTGTTAAACCTCAGTATCACCAAAATGTACCATCATCAATCTTCGACATTTCGACCATCCATCAATTGAGGCCTTGTGTGTCGCCCACCAGCATGCTGTAGTAGCCTTCAATGCTTCATTCAATGCCAGCAAGCATTGTGGTTCGGAAACTCTTTCTTCAAACTCCATCAGAAAGTCGGATAAGGCAGGTAGTCCTTCATATATTGGTAGGGTAACTATTTCAGTCGTGACACGGCATAATGACTGTGTGACCAACCAGCACTTATGGAGCGACACTTCGTGCAAGCGGTTCTACCAATATTCCACCGCATCATCAGAGTCAGAAGATGCAGAGCTGTCACTGCGCCATACCAACTCACCATTGGCAGTCGGATGTATATAATCTTCAGAAATATTGAATGCATGGTCCCATCCGCTGGAATCGTCGTCATTCATTGGCTCTATGTAGCGACATCCTTCAGCCGAATCCAACGGGGCGATAACTCTGAGATCATGATTTTCAAAAGTCATCATCCGTCGCTTGAAGTTGATTACAGTTCCACTATCATTAGCCCATCCAATCCCCAACAACGCGGGATAAGAACTGTTTCCTTCGACAACTTCTATGACATCAAAGTATGCATAGTTTTTCATACCCTTAATATCTACCACTAGCCACAGAACTTGCCCAATGGGTGTTACTTTCGCATGGTTAGCCAATCGGAGCTGTACAGGAGACCAGCTCAATGGGGGGCTCCCCATCTTCTGCCAAGCCTGCTTGGTCAAGATGTTGACATCTGAACCAAGATCCAGAATAACTGAATCAACATCATAGTTGCCAATTTGAATATTCATTTGCATCTCCTTACCCGTCTTCCGTCCTTGCAAGGAATTAACCGCAAGCTCTTGTCGATCCCGGGCCGGTCGTCGCAACAAGGCTTCAATTGCAGCAAGAGCATCGGGATCGCTTTCCAGGGACAAACAATGTTCCAAAAATGCTCGAAGTGCGTTGGACCGCCGCGACGGGTTAACCTCCAAAGTAGCATCAAAAGTAGAGGGCATGTCATACATGACAGCTTTACCTCGGTCGTGTCCTAATGCCCATCGTGCCTGAAGAAACGTCTCTTGTTCCGCATCAATGTCAAATGATACCTTCTTTTGTCCAGCTAACCGGATCGTTGAGATGTCTTCTCCAGTTGTCTTTCCTCCTCGAGTGACCACAGCAACAGAAGCATCTTGCGGTCTTGGTTCTGTAGAAATTGTTGCGATGTTTGCACCCTACGACTGATTCGGTGGTATGTTCCCTGGTTGATTTACATTTTGAGTTATGTTCTGGTTCGGTCGCGGATTCTGGTTCTGCACTGGTTAATGTACTTGGTTCTGGGCGGGTTGCTGTGCTTGGGGCTGTATCTGCAACTGGGGAGTGTTCCCTTCCTGCCATCGCACAATCAACTATGGACAATTCTCAACTGTATAATCGTTAACAAAACAGAACGTACACTGGTTCTACAGTAGTGGGCAGTCCCGCTGATAGTGTCCCCATACCGCACAGTGATAGCATTGAATAGGTTTGCGACCACCTTGTCCACCTCCGCGACCAAATCCTCCACCACGTCCTCCCCAGTATCCTCCCTGCTACTAGTACTGTGGTTGGTTAAACTGTTGTTGCATTGGTGTCAATTGCATCCCTTTCCCTTGTTGTGCATACTGCAGCTGTTGTACATATTGTGGCTGTTGTGGGGCCATCGGCATTGGAGAATATTGCGGCACATACTGTGGTACAAACTGCATCTGCAGTTGAGGTAGCGGCTGGGCTACTTGTGGCTGCAGTTGCGATTGTTGTACGGCACACTGATCGTCCTTGACATATAATGCATCATACATTCTTTCTTGTAGCAACCCATATGCACAGCAATCTTTGTCATCATGACCCACCGACTTGCAAAATGTACAATAAAGATTTCTTGGGGTTGTGACCATTTTCTGCATATGTGGGTAATTGTCATGGTTGTACCCTTACACCTGGCAGACGTGACACCATGGCATGCTACCACCATTCAATGGATTAGGCACTCCTGAAACCAAATAATTACGGAAGTCCGGGCAATTGTCCTTTGTATGCCTTTCTCCTCGACATCGCGTACACCAGACATCTTCGCGCTGCTCCTTGCCTCTCTTCAAATCTTGCAGCTGTATGGTTAAGTTGGCGAGCTGTGTTTGTATCTGCGACATCCCGGTTGCATTTTCTCCAATCGGTGATGCCTCCAATCGCATTGCAATTTCCAGAGCTTCACTAGGCGTTGAGATGTTTTGTTGCATCAACGGAAGCTGAATATGTGGTAGCAAGGCTGCGATGGACCATTCTTTATGTTGGATGACGCTCATATCGAAACTAACCTTTGCCATCAGTGTCTTGAATTGCTGGTCAAAATCCCATACCGTCTCATTGGGATACTGCTTAATTTCCTTCAATTTTATAATATATTGAGCCTTAGACTTGGGCCTTCTAAATTCGGCAATTAGCCCATCCCAAATCTCATCCAACGACTTCTCTGGGGCTCCTGTAGGGACTAGAACAAACTTCATAAACCAATGTAATGCATGACCTCACAGAGTCGTCGCTAACTGTCCTTTCTTAGCAGCATCATCGATGATCTTTTTTATGGTCCAGACTGCTTCACACAAAAATCAATACTGTTCTGGGTTGTTTGTCACACTCCTGTGGAACAACGGTAACTTAGCATCATCGCCCGCAATTCTGGGCTTCCTTCCTCCTTTCACTGTACTACTACCAATTAACTTCTGTGGAATTGATGAACTTGGCGGTGTCGAAGTGGTATTTCTTGCTATTTGAGAGATAGTGAGCGGAGGTGTGGGCATGTTGGTGCTAGGGTTTGGTCTTGCCTCAATCCTGGGCATAGCCTACTTGTCGTTGTCAGGACTATGAGGTTGCTTCATTCCATGTGGTCTTCCTTCACAGTCTTGCAGTTCGACCGCAGTAGGACCTTCTCCTGTCCTCTGCCTATTTTCTTGTCGGAACCTCGCTCCTCCACTCGTAAGACCACTTTCTTCCTCGGCTTCACATAGTCTCATCATGACCTGCACCCATCTACCCCTTACCATTCCATGTACCACCCCCCAATAGTCGTGGTACCCATGGCCTCCGCCCACCAGGCTGTCAACTGATCAAGATGCATATTCAATATACCCTTTTCGCAAATAAGCATCTTGATCGACAGTTGAAGCGACAGTAAAAACCTGCCCCGAGGTTCGTGGAAAAAATATCTTTCGGCTTCACTATAGGACTTGTGAGTATCAACCGCGAACTCTGTGATATAGCCTTCTAGGATCCTATCGAACCACACTTCGACAGCCCGCGATGCTTTAGTATCAACTTCCTGCAGTTCCTAAATCAATTCGGGGGTCCAGGTCATCGGTTCACCACCTTGGAAGTTCCTCTTTTGGAAGGTCAACTTTTCCAACCTTTAGAACAATAGGACCGGGAATTCACAGAAGAACCATTCGTGCGGACCGTCGTGAATGTATCTATCTACCCACTCTCCTACTGTCAGTCGAGTGTTCCTGCTTTCCTCTTTAGTGAATTCCTGCAACTTCTGATCAAACCATTCTTGGATCTCCGGTTTCGTCGGGTGCCACAACATGTCCTCCTTTCACTCCGTACACGGTCCCAACAATGAAACAATTTGTTAGGACAACGCCAGTCGACAGGGGTTCCACTCACTATCGACACATACCGCAGTCTTCCTGAGCACTGGCCCGGACAGGGTTTATCCTGCCCAGCAACACTTGCAGAGCAGATGAGGTCTCACCTGAGGCATCTAGGAAGAGCAGACGGAACCATGTTTCCACCGAATGAAGGAGGAAAGTTACGGCTATGATACTCAATCTTATTGCAACACTAGGACATAGATCTTTAAGCATTCAACATAGTATTAAAGCGACATTCAACCAATACATTCATCATTGCAACAACAGTAATTGTAAAGCAAGTATCGCATCAAAGAAGCATGACATTATTCGTATAGTGCAATATCACATTATCGTAACTGAATAGATTGAACACAGAGATTGCACCAAAATAGCTTCATCATATTATCATTGTCAACCTAGATACAATGTTTCTGCAAAAACTAGATCTCCACAATGACTCTTGACCTCAAAACATACCCAGAAATCATACAACCATCATTAAAGCTTCACATTCTTCAGCCGCCAATTGTCTCCTTAACACTTACAATTCTAATCTATATATAGGCTTTCGCCTTACAACTCTTGTCCACTTACTACCGACTTCCTAACTGACACTATGGACAAATGACCCAATATCTAACTGACTTATCCAAAATCACCAAAAACTCGCTTTATGCGGTATAAATGACTCAACATTACATAATATGTGGTCCAATGACCCAAAACCCGCAATCCGCGGTACAATTGACCCACACATGCACAAAATAATCTTCCGCTTGTCGCCCTTCGCGCCATCTTTTGCCTTGTTGCAGCATTGTAGATGTTGCGATACCATCTTACCAAACTGCCTGCCAACATTGCTTGAGAATCCATGGCCTTTAGGCCTCCATTTGCAGTAGCTTGTTAGGTTCTTACCTCTAGTTTCTATCTCCAAGAAATTGAAAAAATTTGCAAAACTTGAAATATCTACCAAACTTGAATTCAAAACTAGATCTAAAACCTAAATTCAAACACAAAATTGGGGGGGGAATGAATTGCATCATATTGAATTGAGGAAAATAAATACTTACAACCTTGTTGCTTGAGGTTAATCCTTCCTCCTTTGCTTTGAGCCAACCTTCTCCATCCTTGACTTTGATCCTTCAAGAGTTTTGTTGAAGATGAGCTTTCCAACCTTGAAATCCTTCCAACATGCCTTTACTCTCACGTTCTGTATCTTACCATGCCCCAAATGCCTTTCTTTTATAGCATTGGGAAATGGGAATTCATGATTCAACTTTCAATGTGAGATAATACAACATGCCTTTACCCTCATTTTCTGTATCTTACCATGCCCCTAATGCCTTTGTTTTATAGCATTAGGAAATGGGAATTCACGATTCAACTTTCAATGTGGGATAATACATTTTCTTGATTTTTTATTATTTTCACTCAAAAACCCATTTTTCCATTATTTTCAAGCTTTTCTCATTAAATTCCAGAATTTTTAGGACAATTAATACACCTTTGATGCATTCTTTCCACTCCACGAGTTGTATAAACTAAGTTTTGGTCCTTTGAGTAGTCCTAGACTTGGCCTGTTTAGGGAAACCTTTGTCTTCACAAACTTCTTCCTTTGCAAAAACGGTGGTCAGATGAGAGATTGAATCTCTCAATTGTTCCAAATTTCTAGTCTTCATGTTGCGGGAAAATGGTAAAATGTGCTTCCGTCTTCACTTGTTGAGGGTGTTAATTTTATTGTTAATAGTAATAGGAGAATATTTCTTCGTGATGCATGTGGGATAACTCCTTTTTCATAAGCTAGAGACAATTATGCCTTCCTTTTCTGGATAAGACATCATAACATCTTATGACATGACAGTAGACATCATTACACTTCCAATATTAACATTACACATTCCAACACTCCCCCCGTAATGATGACTAGGGAGAAGGAACACACATGGAGGAAGATGGCATTACGTTATCATTCCCCCTTGATGACAAATTCTTTCATTCCCAACAAACTTTGAAGATGCACAAACTTATTTTTTGTCATGGATTTGGTGAAGATATCTGCTACTTTTATTCCATGGGACAATACTCCAAACAAATAACATCATTGGCAATAAGATCTCAGATGTAGTGAGTATAAAGGTCAATGTGTTTAGTCTTGGAGTGACACATTGGATTATATACAAGCTAAATTTCACTCTAATTGTCAAATCTTAACTCAATAGGAGGCTTCTAAACTAGTCCAAGCTCTGTAAGAACATGTCAGATCTACAATGCTTATTGAGCTGCTTTTGTAGCTTCCATGTACTCTATTTCACAAGAAGAAAGAGAAAGAATTCTCAACTTCTTATCGGACCATGAAATCAAGCCTGAACCAAATTTAAAGATGTACCCTACAATATATCTTCTATCTGAGTTATCCCCTGCCCAATCAAAATATGTATAACCAAGAAGTGAAATGGTATCCATGTTAGAATAAAAAACACGATAATGTAATGGCCCCAATAAATATCTGAGAAATATCTTTGTTTCTTTCCAATGGCTTTCATGAGATTTTGCATAAACTTCAAGACCATTGTTGGCTAAAATGAGATATCATGCCTGCTATGTGTCAAATATATCAAACTCCCCACAAACTAATGATACAAAGTGGCATCAACAAGATGAGTTCATAATCAATAGTTAACTTTACACCAGATTGAAATTGTGTTGGTGAAGGGTTACAATCACTCGTATGAAGCCAAGCAAGTAAACATGTAGCATACTTAGGTTGAGAAAGGATTATACCATCAACCATATGCCAAATCTGAAGACCCAAAAAATAATGCAATAGGTATAAATAGGTCATTTCAAATTTATGCTTAAGATTATTCTTCAATTTATGTATTAATGCAAGTTGGCTTCTAGTAAAGATTGGATGGAATACCAATCTTAGAACCATCATGATCAAAATTATTATCATACATATTTGGATCATATTTACACTATGTGAAACTATTCGTCAAGAAATAAGTATCAATTTTCTCATACCAAGCTCTAGGTGCATGTTTAAGATCATATAAAGACTTGTTTAATTTGCATACCAAACTTGAAGTTTCAGCAGTTATAAAACTAGGTGGTTTTTGCATTAAAAATGTCTTCACAAGCATCACCATTCAAAAAATAACTCTTGACATCCATTTGGTTTACATTTCCCATTGATAATATGCAACAAGGGAAAGTAGAGTTCTTATTGTGTTCAGTATAGCAACTTGAGCAAAAGTTTCAGTATAATCTACACCTTGTTGAGAAAATATTTTCTACTCACTGAAGTTTATATTTTTCAATATGTCCTTCTAGAGTAAACTTTGTTTTATAAATCCATTTGCAACCAAGTAAATTTTCTCCAAGAGAAGTGGAACAAGAGCCCAAGTATTCTTCTTTAGTAATGATTCATACTCTGCAGTCATTGCTTTTTCTCAGTCATGTATGTCTTCTGCTTGAGCATATGTGGAAGGGTCATGTGTGGACAAAATTTTAGTCATGAGATCAAAGTCAGATCTAGTTCGTTGAGTATTGGATGGAATACCAATCTTAGAACCTGTGGATTAAATAGTTTTATGGGCCCAAATAAGAAGAGTATTCTACTGTAGTATCTTCGGAACATTCAGGTGGATCACTTGAAGAAGAAGACGAAATAGGATCTAGATCATGCACATAACTGGAGGAAGGGGTAACATATATGGGAGGGTGAGTGCAAGCTAATAACGGTCTCTCATGACACGTTAATGACAATGCAAACCTAGAAAAACAACAGTGTGATAACTTGAAGGGATAATTCAAGGTACTTCCATAATGAATTGAATATGGTGTAAAAATATGAATGTAAGAATGAATTAGATTTCAGAATATATATTTTTTATTTATATAAATTGTGCATAACTCGGTGAAATCTAAGTTTTCCTTTCATTGGTATATTTTTTCATGCAAACTATATTGCATATGTTTCTGTTAGTGCTACCTTTGAGTACCTAATCGATGGAATTTGACTACAAAAATATGTAGAATTGTAGAGAAAACATTGTTCTTGTGCACAACTATTTTTCAAAATTTATAACCCCAATTTTTTTTTTAAATTATGAAAGTCATTATATCCCTTAAATTACAATGCCTTCCGTTACTGCTACGTAAAAGGTTATATATATCAGTCTGTGCTAGTGTACAATATAATTTTTTTCTTAAATGGTTAAGGGAAAAAATAAGTTATCGTAGAAAAAAAAGTGGGTATGTATTTTAAGATTTTGATATATGTCAAGACAAAATATATTAAAATAGTAAACAATAATTTTTTTTAAAATTATAAACTTGGAATCTACATTCTTATCCCTATATGTTTGTGTAATTTCATCGGACATGGATTTGTGTATCCTATTCAAAACATAACCTGAAAACGACTATTTTAGAAACATTTTAAAAAATGGAGGTTTTGTTGATTTTATAGCATGAACCATAGGATCATCATATCAACATAAATCCAAATCCACCATTTCAGCAAATATGTGGGTGAGTGGAAGTTGTCTATCCAAAAATTTGAATTTAAAATGATGTGCACGCTCTCAAAGCACACGCGCATTATTTTTAATATAAAAATCTACTTTACCATGTTTAGCATGAACCATAGGATCCTCATATTGACCTAAATCAAAAGCCTCCATTTCAACAAATATGTGTGTGAGTGGAAGTTGTCTAGCCAAAAAAAAATGAATTTAAAATGATTGTATGCTCTCGAAGCACATGCACATTATTTTTAATATAAAAATCTACTTTACCATGTTAACCATAACTTTCTATCGCGTTATCAATTTTTTGAGTTCATTAGCTCATTGGAAAGGTCTTGAAGAGGTCTACATCATTATACAATGATAATTTTATGTTTCTACATATATAAATTATTAATTTCAAAATAATATTAGACTAAATGTCTAAGTCATGAGAGATACCTCAAGCCACCACATAATCTCTCTAATGGGGATGTTCATCCTCCACTGGTAATATGGACACTCTTTAGACCATAAGACCTAGATACATAGCACCATAGATACGCCTGCTAAGTCATGTGTGATGCTTTGAGGTATTTTTTCGTGGATTTGGATGCCATAATGGTTCCTTTAGGGCCAAAGACATGGTCTTCTTCATTGGAACATCATTCCCAAGGCACTGGGACACCTACATACTACATAAAACCACCTAATTGCACCAACATCCTCAATCATAGGCCAATGATACCCTCAATAGGCCATGTTTGGTTGGTGGAGGAAACCTCCTTATCCCTATATGGCTAGAATATTTCTTTAGGTCCCAACGTTAAGGTCTCCTCCATTGAGCATGTCCAACACCCCAAGGCCACAAGAGCTAGATAGATAGTGCTATGGATACCCCTGTGAAGTCCATGCATGGTGCTTCAAGGAAATTTTCATGGATTTGGATGCGGTAATGATTTATACAGGACCAATGGCATGGTCTCCTTCCCTATAATGTCATTTTCATGTCCTCGAGACAGGTACATACTACTGAAAACCACCTAATGTCACTAACATCCTCATTCATAGGACAATGATACATTTATGAGGCCTTTTGTGGTTGGTAGAACTAACCTAATTATCCCTATATGGATAGAATATCCCTTTAGGGACCAAGGATTAGGTCTCCTCTACTAACCATGTCCAAGACCCCTAGTCCCCAAGACTTGGATACATGGTGGCATGGACACCCCTACGTAGTCATTCCTAGTGCTTGAAGGTATTATCCATGGTTTTGAATGACTCAATGGTTTCTTTACAACCAAAGTCATAGTATTCTTCACTAGAAAGCCATTCTCAATGCCCTACGACATGTACATATTGCTAAAACCACCTAATGGCACATACATCACCAATCATATGCCCATGATACCCTCGGGATGCCATGTGTGGTTGGTGTAAGCAAAATTCTTAGCCCTGGATTGCTAGAAGATTCCTTTGGGGCCTAAGGTTCAAGTCTCCTCCACTAACCATGTTCAAGTTCCCAATCCCCCAACTTGGATACATAATGTTGAGGACACCCTTGCGAATTTATGCACCATTCTTCAAGGCATTTTCATGGCTATAGATGCCTCAATGGTTTATTTAGGGATAAAGGAATGGTATCCTTCCTTCGAATATCATTCCCAAGGTCCTGAGACACCTACATACTACTCGAAACCACTAATGGCCTGGACATCCTCAATCATAGGCCAATGGTACTCTCAAAAGACCATGTGTGGTTTGCAGAGGAAACCTTCATAGACCTAGATGGATAGAAGATTCATTTTGAGATCAAGCTTTAGGTCTCCTCCCCTCACCATGTCCAAGGCCCAAAAGCCACAAAACCCAGATCCATAGTGTCATGGATGCCCATAGAAAGTCATGCATGGTTATTCAAGGCATCGTTCATGGCTCTAGATGCATCAATGATTTCTTAAGGACCAAAGGCATGGCCTTCTTCCTTTGAACACCATTCCAAAGGCCATGAGACACATTCATGATACTTAAAACCGCCTAATGGTAGCAACATCCTTAATCATAATCCAAGATACCCTCAAGAGGCCATGTGTGGTGGAAGAGTTAACCTTCTTAGCTCCGAATCATTAGAAAATTACTTTAGGGCTCGAAGTTTAGGTCTCCTCCCCTAAACGTGTTAAAGGTCCCAAGTCCCAAAGACTTGGGTACATAGCACCATGGGTACCCATACAAAGTACATCCATGGTGCTTTGAGGCATTGCTAATTACTTTGGATGTGTTAATGTTTTATTTAGGTTAAGAGGCATGGTATTCTTCATCAGAACCTCATTCCCATGTCCTCGAGACACCTACATTCAATTCAAAACTGCCTAATGGAACTGACATCCTCAATCATAAGCCAATGATACCCTCAGGATGCCATGTGTGGTTGGCGGAGGCAAGCTATTTATACCTAGATGGCTAGAAGATTCATTTAGGGCCATAGATACAAGTGTGCTCCTTCGACCATGTCCAAGGCCAAAAGTCCCCAACTTTTATACATAGGGCCATCAATACCCTTGTGAAGTCATGCATCATGCATTGAGGAATTTTTAATGGATTTATATGCCTCATTAGTTTCTTCAAGGACAAAGGGATGGTATTCTTCCTTGGAACATCATTCCCCAATGCCCCGAGACACCTATAGACTGCTTAAAACCACATAATGGCCCCAACATCCTCAATAATAGGCTAATGATACCCTTATGAGGCCATGTGTGGTTGATGGTTGTTTGATCCGTGGAGGTGACCATGTCTAAGGCCCCAAGACCACAAAAACTAGATACATAGTGTCATTAATTCCCATATGAAGTCCTGCTTGGTTCTTTGAGGCATTCTTAATGGCTTTGGATGCCTCAACGATTTCTTTAGGGTCAAATGCTTGGTCTTGTTTCCTGGAACCTCATTCCCAAGTCCCTAAAACATATAGGTACTACTCAAAATCACCTAATGGCACATGCATCATCAATCATATTCCCATAATACCCTCAGGAGGCCATGTGTGGTTGGTGGAGGCAAAATTCTTATCCTTGGATGGCTAAAAGATTCCTTTAGAGCCTAAGGTTCAAGTCTCCTCCTTTGACTATCTCCACGGCCCCAAGTCCCCAAGACTTGTATACATAGAACCATCGATACCCCTTTCAAATCATGTGTGTAGGTGCTTTGAGGCATTGTTAATGGATCTAGATGCCTCAATGGTTTCTTTAGGGCCAAAGGCATAGTCTTCTTTCCTATAAAGACATTTCCAAGGCCCTAGGACATGTCCATATTGTTAAAAACAACCTAATGGCACATACATAATCAATCATATGCCCATGATACCCTGAAGAGGCGTGTGGTTGGTGGAGGAAACATTCTTGTCCATGGATGGATAAAAGATTCCTTTAGGGATTGAGGTTCAGGTCACCTCCTCTAACCATGTTTAAAGCCCCAAGTCCCCAAGACTTGGATACGGAGCACCATCGATACCCATGCAAAATCATGTGTGGTGCTTTGAGGCATTGTCAATGGCTCTAGATTCCACAATGGTTTCTTTAGGGCCAAAGGCATAGTCTTCTTCCCTAGAAAGTAATTTCCAAGGCCCTAGGACACATACATATTATTCAAAAACACCTAATGGCATAGACATGATCAATCATATGCCCATGATACCCTTAGGAGGCCATGTGCGGTTGGTGGGGGCAAACCTTTTAGCCTTGGATGGATAAAATATTTATTTAGGGCCTCGGGTTCAAGTCTCCTCCACTAACCATGTCCAAATCCCCAAGTTCCCAACACTTTGATACATAGCACCATCGAAACCCCTTTCAAATAATGTGTGGTGCTTTTAGGCATTGTTAATGGCTCTAGATGCCACAATGACATGATCCTTCCTTCAAACATCATTCCCAAGTCACTGAGGCACCTACCTACTACTCAAAACCCGATAATGGCATAGGTATCCTCAAACATAGTCCAATGATATTCTCAGGAGACCGTGTGTGTTTTGTGGAGGCAACCTTACTTGGATGGCTAAAAGATTCATTTAGGGATTGATATTTAGGTCTCCTCTAATTACCATGTCTCAAAGGCCACAAAACCTAGCTCCATAGTGTTGTGGATACCCATACCAAGTCACGCATGATGATTCAAGGAATTTCTCATGACTCTAGATTCCTCAATGATTTCTTTAGGGCCAAAGTCACGACCTTTTTCCTTGGAACATCATCCCCTAATCCTTAAGACACATACATGCTACTTAAAACCACCTAATGGAACCAACAATATCTCTAATAACAATCCAAATATACCCTCAAGAGTCCATGTGTGGTTGGAAGAGTGAACCTCAATATCCCTAAATCACTGGAAAATTACTTTAGGGACCGAAGTTTAGGTCTCCTCCCCTAAAGGTGTACAAGGCCCCAACTCCCAAATACTTGGCTACATGTAAGCACCATGGTTATCCTTGCAAATATTTCCATGGTATTGCTAAAAGAACTTAAAAGAAGGGATAATTTTAAGGACCCATACTTATTTAAAAGTGTATAAACCTTGGCAAATCTTACCAATTCTTAAAATGTCAACTATAAAATATTTGGCCATATATTTAAAAAATTATTTCAATTTCTAGGGATTTTCTATAGTTTATATAATAATTTGGCGATTTTTAGAGTGAAAAAAGTTTACCCCATCAAAATTGGGCGAAATAAGGCTTCAAAAAATGCAAATTGGCGAATCTTTTTGTGGAAAAAAATATGGAAAAATAGCCCAGGGGATAAATTTCGCCCCTAAAATTATCCTTGCTTAAAAGTTTACTAGGATAACTAAAAATATTGAAATAGACTTGGACACTCTTGGGATGAGGTTGGAGGAACCTCTACTATTGCTACCTTCTCTACAAAATCAAATCCAATAGCGGATTTTTCTATTAGGTTGATTTTTCCATTCATTCATTCCGTTTGGTACTGGAACTCGTCCATCTATAGGAGAATTTAATTGTGTTCCTCCCTATGGTCCAAAAATGACTTCCGAAGCATAAATTTAATTTTCCACTGCAACATAACTATTTGAAAACACTTGGTATTATTGGTGTGTGAGGTCACAACATATAGAATCCATGGTTGCATTTCTCTCCTCATTTTGTCCTCATCCACTAATTCATGTTCTTCCTTCACCCATTTTTCATTGAATGTTGGTTGGAATGAATCAACGGTAATGTGAGGTTCAGGATTTCACCTCTTGCATCACTCATGGCCTGTGATGTAATTCACAACCCCTCAATCTGTCCTTGACACCATACTTTTGTCCTACCATTATTCCAATCATTAGGTTCATGCTTGAGTCACAAAGGAGGAGAAATTGTGAGGATCTCCTAGAGATTCCCAAGTCAATCCTTTCGAGGAGTACCTTGCAACACTAGCCATAGAGAAGAGGGTCAAAGAAGGGGCTACTTTGAACCTAAATTGAAGGTGCCAAACCAAATAATGTTTCCAAAGTACCCTATTAGAACTCTTAACTAAGTGAATTATGCATCACACTTTCAACTTTCACATAATGAGTCCAATATTGATATTTCCTCTTTCCATCGTCATGGCTATCATCATCCCCTACACCACACTTTTCTATTAACCACATCTCATCCTTTGCTAGTGCGTTCATGAGGGAGTTCATCATGCTGTTTGGGAGAGACATCATCACCAGTTCCTGAACACTATCCAAAACCTTCTACACCATCATACCCTATTTGATCTACATTTTGAGTGATTTTTGGGTGTCCATCCTCAACCCTCATTGTCACTTCCCCATTATGTCCATGGGTGATTGTAGGGGGGATCCATTTTCGCTAACTAGGGCCCTTCAACACCATCCTCCCATCACTCTAACACCCAAATGAGGGATGAATGATCCTCCATGGATATTTTCATACAATCCTCAAGAAAATTGGAGGGTGTGAGTCACTACCATGGTAGGTATAGATCCTCTTTCCCTCAATTCACTCCTTCATTGGCCATTATATTAGCTAGTTTGTTAGTTGAATGACTGAAGTGGCAAGGAACTATGGAAATGTTTTTTTCGAGTGACATCAATCACTCAAGTTTCTCTTACAATATCCAATAGGTAGATATTTTTTCGAGGATATACATGTTGGAGTTTAGATATCATTTGGATGATGGTCTGAGTCACCTTCAACCAACAATTTAAATAATTTTGTCTAATAGCAATATTAATGCCATGACAACGAGCATGAGTTTATGTTGTGTTATTTCTTTCCCATACTAAGGATCCGGCATAGACCCAAATGCTCTCTCCCCGCTAATTTCAAAAGGCTCCACTGATGCCCATAGGGCTTGGATTTCCTCTTGAGGCACTGCCAAAATTTAGCTTTATAAAACCTAAGGGGGGAGTCTAGGATTTTTGGCTAGAGAAGGAAGTCAAAGATTTTTATGGTATAAGGTAGGTACTTAGAGATTCCAAGCCCTAACCTTGCATGATAGGGATCTCTTTTTCATTACATCGCCCATCTTTTGATGACCATTGAGCAAATTGAATGGCTTCATAGATGTCCTTTTTAATTATGAGCCAAATTTTCTCACTACTAAGAGAAATTTCATAAAATATTCTTTTGTTGCACTCCTTCCATGTCTCTTGAGAATAACTTTAGGGAACAATTGGCATGCCCGATTTAGAATGGAGTTCTAAAATGTGTTCCCTCTCCAATGATCAATAGTATCCCTAAGGATGTCCATGTTTCTATATGTTTGTTTAAAGGTACATGGCCCCTCCTCCCAAAGAGAGGCAATGGAAGGACATTGATTGAGAAGGTGTTCCTGTGTTTCCTCTTCCTCTTGAAATAAATAGAATTTTGATGGCCCTTTGAATCCTCTTCATGTAATTTTATTCCATACAAGAGTCTTTCCTCTCACAATGATCCATAAGAAGATTAGATTTTCAATCAAAAAATTTGTCGCCATATCGAAACCCATATTTTTTCCCTGCTACTATGAGTGGAGATCAAAATCGGGTAGGCTTCCTTTAGGGATAAGTTGCCTCCCCCTATGTGAACCCAATGAAGCTTATGGCATGCCCTGACCCTCTCTAACTAAAATTCTTATTTTTTGTAAGCTCCTCCATAATTCATCCTAGCTAAAGTTGTCTGACAAGTTGGGCTAGTTCTCTTTTTGTAACTAGGATCTTCAATTTATGTTTTGGTTGTTTGGTTGAATAGGATCTTGTTTTGAGCATGAACAATATTCCTAATGGATTGCATTTATATTTTCTCATCTAGATTTGGTAGTTGTTTCCATGCATCCTCTTCGAACATGGCTGATGAACCATATCTTATTTCCCAAAAGTAATGATTTTGTATTAATTATTTTTCTTTTTAGAATGTATTCTAGATAAGAGATCCCTTTCGATTCCCATTTGGCCTAATCAACTCTTGTTATATGATATATAGGCAATAATTTCTTTTCCACATATTACTCCAAGGAGCTTTCTTGTGTTGTATCCAAAGCCACCACCTTTTTTCTCCCAAGGCATCATTTTTAATATTGGGATCCCTTGAACACAAGCCCCCCTGTAGCTTGGGTTTGCAGAGATTGATCAAGGCCACATTGGCCCATTTGCATTTAGTTTGTGATCTCGCCCATTGAAAAGTTCTTTGAATATTTTAGGTGGCCTTTAAAATACTTTTGCGAGCTGCTAGAATAGAAAACAAATATAAAAGCATAGATTGTAGAACATATTTAACTAAGATTAGTTTGCTAGCTTATTTAAGAGAGACAAAAGTCCAATTGGAGAGTTTTATTACCATCTTGGAGAGAAGCTCTTTCCAAGAAATGTTGCATCTGGAAGTATCAATGAGTGGGGCTCCTAAATATTTTGATGGAAGGGAACTCCTTTGGAATCCAGGTATCCAGTATATATTACTTTGAACATTGAGAGGAACATTGAAAAGAAAATTTGAGACGAGTACCTTTATTTATAGAAGTTTCGGAGGCTTCCATGCAGGTGCTTAAATTTTCTAAAAATATTTTGCTTCACATACTACTTGGACAGTCATAAGCATGGTGCCATTTACAAATTACGGGCGGGAAGAGACCAAGTCATCTCCATGCCTTTGAGCTTACCCTCACTTACTGCACATTTAATGATTCTCCCTATACCTTTAGCCATAAGAATGAATAGATTGGGGGAGAAGATACCCTTGTCTGATACATATTGAAGGAGAAAAGGTGCATGAGGGGGAGCTGTTGATTAGAATGGAGAAGAAAGTTGATGATGTGAGTGACACTATCCATCTTGTCCAACTTTCTAAGAAACCAAAGGCGAGTAACATCTGACTTATATATCTTTAGTTGATTTTATTGAAAGCCTTGGGCACGTCTAGTTTTATAGTTTTATTAGCATACCCACTTTCTTGTAATTTCTTAGAGACTGTATGATTTCGTGGGATAGTATAATCCCATCTAGAATTTTTCATCCTTCAAGGTATCCTGTTTGTTCTGCGAAAATCATTTTAGGCAATAGAGGCTTGAGCTGGTTAGCCATAACTTTATTGATAATTTTATGTAGCACATTACATAAAGGTATCTAGTGAAATTTACTTGGATGCTTGCCCTTATCCTCCTTTGGGATTAAGGTAAGAAAGGTCAAGCTGAGAGTCGGATCACTTCCGACCTCCTTCTTGATTCCTCCACCACCTCTAAAATATTTGTTTAGATGGTATCCCAACGATAGTGAAAGAAGTCTATGGTGAAACCATCTGGTACTAGAGATCTCCTGTCAGGCATTTTGGTGATCTCTTGTAAGAGGTTGTCATTTTGTTCATCTATGACTAATCAAGGAATATTCTGAGTTATCTTTCGGATGGCCTCATCACGGTTTTCCTGGGGTTCTGATCGTTCTCCTTCTTTAGGCATAGAATTTGTGATTTTTATTTCCATAGGGTTTCTTCTTATTGATTCCTGAGGTCCAGCTGAGTTTGCAGGGCTTGTTGTTCCATTTTTCTTTACAACTTCCTTTGGCCTCAAATATATTCTTGAAAAACTCTTGTTCTAGTTTTTGAGCTTGTTTTTGTGATTATTTAACTTCTATTGAAACCTGTACATCTTGGAGCCTGGGAAATAGAGGCCTCTTTCTACTAGTTTGCGTTGTTTGTTTGAAAATACGGGTGGTCCAACTAGAATTTTTGAAATCTAAAGGTGTTGTTCTTGGGATGATCATCCCTCGCCAGGTTAAGATATATGGGCTAGTGGTCAGATCATGAACACGGCGAAGATTATGCTTCTATTAAGAGTTCTTGAGAGAGGAAGTTATCAGATAGTAGAAATCGATATAACCAAGAGGCTACATGTTGCGACCCCCCTATTTTATTATTCCAGGTGAAGATGTCGTTTATTTTTTCTATATCCACTAAATTGAGAGTTTGAATGATTGCTTTGAAGGATTCACTGATAGTTATATCGTGTTTTTGGATTCCCTCCTTCTCCAATAGAAAAGTAATGAAGTTGAATTGCCTCCCATGATTCATTGTTGATTCACTATGACGGTATAAAGTCCTTGGATATATTGAAAGAATTGGGATCTTATCCCCTACAAAGTATGGGCCATAGACATTCATGACTTATCCTATTATGGTTGTACCTAGAACATGGAATTTCATTGAAAGTGTTCTTGTAGTAGAAAATAAATCTTCCATTGTTATGACCCTGGGATTCCAGAGAATGACAATTGTGCCTTCTATTCCTTTTGTGTCAATAGCAATCGCTTTGCAACCTTTCCAACGATAGTAAGTGCTTATGTTTAGCATCTTTACACTGCATTTTGTTTCCTATGGCATTATGACAGTGGGATTTTCATAGTTGGTTTTGTTACGTGGAATTCTTTGTTTATTTTTACCATTCAGACACCTAAGATTCCATGAGATTATCTTTAAAGTTGACTAGAAGGTGACGGGGAAAATAACTTGTCTGTCACGAAGACATATTGTCGTGAGTCGATTAGTCTCTCTCCTAACTCTTTCAGAATCTATTGCTTCATCTTTCTCTGTTTCTCTAGTCTTGAAAAGGCTTGGGGTATTCTTCTTAATTACTGGTTTTGACCCCTAATGAGGATGCAACCAGAACATTTTTGTCTTCATGCTTTGTCCCTTTGTTCCTTTATTGGTGCAGGGAACCCTTGAGAAGTTGGATTTGTGCTTCCGGGACAGACGAAGTATCCTTTCTCTCACATGCATCAGTGATTCCTTGAAGATCTAGATCGTCTGAATCCATGTCCTCTCTAACTTCTGATCCTATTACCTCAGTTTCCTCCATATTGGTCTCCTCATTTATTCGACTTCGACATGATGGGGGGAGCTCGTCCGTTCTGCATTCTTTGAACTGTTCATGGTTTTTCAATGCCATATATGGGATACTCTATTATGTTCCTTATAGGTCCTCATAACCTTCCTTAGGTTTATCCTTGCTGGTTTCAGTCTCTTGCAAAGTTCAAAATTGTTATTGCTCTAAACGTCATTTATCAATGACAAGTTGGTTTCAGTTTTCTCCTATTTTTTCTTGTCTACCACCTAAGTGAATCCTGCTTCCCTTTAGGTTTTCTTAGGGTGGGTGTTTTTGTTAAGGGGATAGTCCCTAAACAAATGCATGTGCTCGTGGAAATTGCAGCATTTAAAATGAATTCGATCATCTCCAAATACTGGATCCACTTAGAGTCACATTAGCTTAGGCATATTGAATCTTATAATGCCCTCGAGACATTCACATAAATGCATATTCATAAGTATGAGGCATAGTGTCCCTAGGTGGTTTTTTTCGATGCTTTCACAAAATTGCCCATGGTGTTTCCTATTCAACAAGGGTTTCATTGTCACAATACTCCTATGGTAAAGGGTACAGTCTGATCTAGACCGACACACCTTAGAAGTCCTTATTTCGGGGTTAAAGTTATCAGTCCAAAAGTAAAGGTATGACCTGTCTGCGTTTTGGAAATATGGCACATTCTCAAATTTCCTTTCTTTGTCCTTTATATTGGTGAAAATGGCTATGAAATAGCCCTTAGATCCAACTCTAAGTCTAGTTACTATTTCAGCTTCAATTTGACTTTAATCCACAAACTCATGGATTATTTCGTGCGTGAAATTCGCATGAACTTCCCTATGACCATGTGGTCTTGCATATACTATATGTATGCTCCTATCTTAGTGGAAGTGATTTCATACCTGGGAGCTAAGGAATGCTTCCTCCATAGTGTTTGTCTTTTGGTTTGGATTGCTTCTTCGTCACTCAAGTTTCCTATGATTCTTTCCGGTGGGTGTGGTTTCATGTACCTCCCTTTCCTCCATCGACCATCAATCCATTTACCACCACCTCCCAATCTCTCTTTTGCCGTGAATCACCTATTGTTTCAGTTCCTTGGAGCAAGTTTGGGGAGACCTGAGACTCCCTTCTTGAAATGTTTTCCTCATAAGAGGGAGATCCTACAACATATTCCATTACAAACACCCCGCAAACCCTCAAAATAGTGGAGAGCTCAAACCAGGTATCCATGTTGTTCTCCAACAATAGGATTTTAACTAGTGAGAGGCAATGTTAAAATTGCATTTAAACTTAATAAATTATTATTTATTATTCATTAATGTGTTTTTTCCCAAATGGATATATTAAAAATTTTCAAATTAGTATGAATAGTTTCCAATTAATTGTTATATTTAATTTAGTTCTCATATAAAAAAAAATCATAATATAAAATTTAAACAAGGTTGGTTTGACATGATATTGTTCTTATAGTGATGTGTCCTTAGGATCTAAACACTAATGAAACAAACATTATGATAATGAAACTTAAATATGATTTATAAATGGTATGTCAATAAAGAACAACATATTTGACTACCTAATTTACATGCATGATACAATTAACACGAAATAGCAAGTGTCATGGACCTATAGTTTGCCCATTTTTTTTCTTCAAACTTGGGGGTTTTGCAACTTCCCTTCAACACCTAAGGTCATGTAGTCGTTCCCATCCTCAACCATAGGGGCTTGGCCATCCTACGTCTACTATAATTAGACTACACCTCTTTTCCTAAGGTCCACCCATAACTCTTCCTTAGACTACAAACCATCAAATGAAACTAAGGCCTACTTAGCCAAATTCATTCAACGGTATGGTATGCATCTATTAACACACATCCAATTGTAGCGTGTAAAGCATCCCATCAATACTTATACTTAATAGGTTCAACACTTAGCCTATGCTTCACTTAGCCAATGTCAACAATTGACCAACATAAAGCATTGTAGGATATAAAATGACATTCCTAATCAACAAGTCATAATACACATGGACATGTATAGGTGGCACCCAATGCAGATGCCTTTAACGTCATTTAAATGAGAAAAATGTTTACAGTATAAAATAAGGCAGGGTAGTCGTTTTGTTAAAGAAATGCAACACCGGAAGATATTCTCATTGTATTTGTTTATTATATTATTATTCCTCCTTCCGGATATGTCATTAATGTAATTGGTCATGCAAGAGTCATTAAAAGAGTCAATGTAAACCCTCATTTGTAAGTTGGGTCAATAGTACCCTCAAGAGTTATATTAAATAAGTTATTAAGTTTCCCTAAGTGAAGTCGGCCTAGTCGAGGTAAAAAGTCACCCAATTGAAGATTATAAATAGAGAGGTCGAGTTGCTCATTTGGATCATTCACCCACTCACTCAAGTTCACATAAGAGAGAGAGAGAGAGAGAGAGAGAGAGAGAGAAGAAGTTCGTTGGTCAAGGAGAGTGGCTGTTTTGTCTTGGGGTTTTACATTGTCTTGGTGAATTCTATATTGAGGAATTTTTGTGGGGTTTTCTCCCTTGTGGTTTTTGTGAGGAAAAATCTTGTGTTCTTTGTGTTTATTTGTGCTTGTCTTTCTTTCAGTGATCCTATTGCTTAATTTTATTATGCTAAAGAAGTAACAACTTAACACATTTTTCCACCACTCTTTTACATAAACTGCTATGAATTTAAGGAAAACTATCCTTCTACTAATGTCCTATAGTATTTTACAAACTAACCCCTAAAGCTATTGCAGGATTTCCTCCTATAAGTTATGTACAACTCTTCGTTTTTAACCTAACAAGTTGAAATTCACCCAATTATGCAAAACCCATAACTTAGCACAATCACAGATCTCACTTTTAACTTGTGTGAATACCCTACCAAAGATAATTGAATTACTTAGGCACTTTGAGACATCCACTATATATAAAAGTCCTTCCCAGCTCTTGTAAACCCTTCCAAGTCTAAGAAGACCCAAGTATCCATATCCAACTCAATTGTGCCCTCATGACTTGTTTATGGACATCCATCTCAAATGGTGTCGTGGTTACTATGTCACATGATAATGATCACAAGTACATGTGACACTTGATTTCCCACAAGTTCACCCATTGTGACTGCATCCATCACCCAAGTGCCCACAAGTGCACTCATTCTACTCACATCCATCATAAGTGTGTCTAACAAGTGCACTCATTACATCCACATCCATTTCAAGTGTGCTTGTGCTTGATATGTGCACCCATTGCATCAACATTTTCACCATTGTTCCCAGGAAGTGTTCCCATTGCAAGTGTGCCTAACAGGTGTTATGAAATGACCCATCACAAATGCATGTAAAGTTGTCCATCACAAGTGTGCTAAAAGACAACTAAGAAGGTGTGGACAACAAGTGCACAAAGCCAACATTCATCCATCTAATGTGCATCCAAGTGCTCTGAGTCGACATGCATCCAATTAAGTGTGCTCACTTAGTCCTCCCAACTAATTTGTGCCTAAATCAGTTTTCCTAAGTCATATGTAAGCTAATCAATTCTTCTTTCCACTTTGTCCATCATCCATCACACATGCTTTTGGACAAGGTTTTCCACAACAACCTTCTCTACTTGACGAAGTTCCCTCCAATATTTCTTGGCATGTCTAGTTAATGTAAACTATCACTATCCATGATATGCCTTGCTTGTGTGTAAGGAACCTAACATGTTTGTGGTGTGCATGCTTCTAGTATTTTTTAATAAAATAAAATGCTAAAGCAAAAGATTAATTTCTTAGATCATTTTTCTCAAAATAAAATAGACTGTTTAAATAAACAATAAATATGGTCATAATCATAATCATTACTATTAAACAAGTGAAATGTGAGCACACATACTTTAGGAAAAACACAGAGAAAAAGAAAAAAATATAAATAAGCCAACACATTTCACAAGAAAATTAGGCGAAGGACCAAATTAGAAAGAATTGAGTTATTCGAAACTTTCATGAAGCAGAAAATTAGGCAAAGGACCAAATTATAAGGAATTGAGTTACTCGAAACTTTATAGAAAATTAGGCAAAGGACCAAATTACAAAGAATTGAGTATTCGAAACTTTCATGAAGCAGAAAATTAGGCAAAGGATCAAATAAGGACCAAATTAGAAGGAATTGAGTTACTCGAAACTTTATAGAGAGGACTTTTGATGGATAGTTTGGTTGGTTGTTTATATATTTAATTATAAAGAGGATTTTGATGGATGGTTTCCTTATATTTATATATATGTGTCATAATTTTTTATTTATAAATACAATAAAATAAAAATGTTAATTTGATATGTTTAATAATATATATATATATATATATATATATATATATATTTATTTAATTTTCATTTTTTATAAAAGATAATTAAGAAAAAATATAAAAGAGATTCCTTTGTCATTGTTATTTTAAATTCAATTTTCAATCTAAAATACTACATTGTATCAAACATACAACCTTATAATCTATTTAAGATTTTAAGATTTGATATTATTTCTTATAATATATTTATGTTATGTTTTTTTTCAATCCTAAAAAAGGTAACTTGATATTCAAAATGAATCAAAGTTACATCTAGAAATCTTGACATCTCATACAAAAAATGAATTTCATGCTTGCATAATAGACTCAAAATTTATCTAACTTCCATAAAAAATGTTGCAATAGAAAAAACTAAAAGAAAGACAAATCTCCTTTGTCAATAATAGAATCATCAACATATTCCTCGAAATAACAACATCCATATGTCCTACTTCTGCCTTTGACACATGAAGTCCCAATCAATATAAGTGAAAAATAAGAGATCTTTGAGCTCCAAAATCCTCAAAGAAAGATGCATAACATAAAAACCGGAGATTTCTTTCTCTATAAAATAACCTTTTTTAATAATGAGCATTCGACCCTCTCACCTAAGCCATTTTTCTATGCACCATCAAAGTATCCCACGGATAGAGTCATGAAACAGTGATTTGTTGAGAACTCTAATATTTACTTTATGTTTGGGCTTACGATACTCGAAAAATGAAATGACATATGGCCTTATTGCTAACTTAAGAAATGGATAGCTTTTAATATTTATGTTTATGTTTATGTTTAATAGTTATTAAATTAAAAAAATTTAATTTTATAAATAAATAGTTGAAATTATAAAATTTAATTGAAATTAATATTTTAATATTTATGTTTAGTAGTTATTAAATTAACTAAATTTAATTTTATAAATAAATAATTGAAATCATAAAATTTAATTGAAAATAAATTTCTATTAATAAATCAACAAATGAATTTAATTTAATTTAATTTTTTAATCTATATCTTTAAATAGTTTTTATAATATAAATATTTTTATATAAAAAATTAATTTTATCTTTAATTTTACTCTATGCTCTACATTTTAAGGAAATTGTGAATAAATTTAACTTTTTATTTTCAAATTTCAATTTTTATTAAAAAAAAAATTTAATTTTATCACACAAATTCTACACTTTTAACAACATATATTTATAATTTTAACAATTCCTTTAAAATTTGGAAAAAAAAAACAAAATAAAAATTTAGAATGTTTACTCTTTTCTTAACCGCTTCATTTTATAAACCAGCTACCTCTGACCATATTTTGTCTTATAAACACATAAATACAGCCGTGAAATGGACACGCAATCCACTCAATAGCGTCTGTAACTTCGAGATGTAGATCGTATTGAATTTTTGTGAATGGAGAACAACTCCAGCACTAAAAATATGCCAAAAGTCTTCATAAAGACAAAACCCTAGCGTCACCCATGTTGGTGTGAGGCGATCACCAAACGATCGTACGTAGAAAATTAGTTCGATGAAAGACCCGTGGGCCATAGGGGCATCTCATCGGAATTTCTCGAGGATATTCGGGGGATCATTCGATGCTCACGACTTTATAACCCTAATATCCCCGACCTTTCGAACTCGCTGGGTAGAGTGTGGACGAGGCTAAAAATCTGTTTAGAACCCTAATGTCTTAATTGTCAAAGAAAGCTTGGCTCCGAAGGGATCTGGACTTTGAAAGCTTGCTCTGTATGAGGCTGCCGATGGAATCTCGACTTTGAAGCATTCGTCTGAATGCAATGGCAAATTCTGTGGTAAAGTATTCATCAAATAAATGAAATTATGCTGTTGATTTTGGGTATTCAATTGATTTCCATTCGATAATGGAGATGGAGATTGGTACTTCTCAGGGATCTGGGGCTGTTTGGTTCCAGTTTCCTGAGTTTTATTGGGAATGGGTGGAATAGGTAAAACGCAAGAGAGAGATCCAAACGTTTTGGCTCCTTGCTTTCTAAGTTTTCTGCATACCACAGCTTATATCCATCGCCAGCTACTCCTTTGTACATGCGTATTTCGCATTAGGATGACGTTGTTGATGGTGTTGTGCGACGATACTGCATAACAAATTATAGTGTTGTATGAGAAGACTGCATAGCTAAGTATAATTTTGTAACCAGTCAGAGATGACAAAAGGTCATGCTGAAGCCTTTCAAATATTAAATATGCCATCGATGTTATGGATGTTTACGATCAATATGAAATACTATCTATTTTGGTAATCTGATCATGGTTTTGTACTTTGCAGGTTTTCATATTGTTGTTTTCAGTGATTATCATAACAATGTTAGAAATACTAATTAGCTTTTGCAACAGCATGCAAAAGTTAGGTTAGACTTTTTAGGGTTTTCATAAGTCTTTAAATATATATTCAGATTTGGTTTGTAAGGTATTAATTGATCTTCAGATTGAAGAGGGGTAGCTCATTCTGCATAATCTTTATGTTTATTTCTACCTCCAACCTTCAAACAAATGTTGTTCTGTTATTGTTGCTTTGTGGCTATCAAACTATGTTACACTACACCATAAAACAAATGTTGTTCCTGTTATTTGTGGCTTTGTGGCTATCAAACTATGTTACACTACACCATAGACCGGATTTGATAGCAACATGGCGTACATTGGAAATCTTGTGCACTTCTGATTTATTAAAAGGTTTTAACAGACAAATCGATGTTAATTAGTTGAAATCTCACAAAGGTTTGAATAAGAAAATCTTAGAACTGTGTAATGACTCGTGAGTAATCTATTACACTCGTGAGTAATCTGTGATAACTGGGAATCAAGCTGTGTACCATCGTTTTATTTCATTATTTTCCTAGTGTGTATATTGGCGTGTTTTTCTAGAGTGTATATTACGCCTATCTCGATTATCATTGTTCAGAGACTACTAGTCATTCTATATTCAGATGTTTTGTTATGTAACGGCCGGGCTTGAAAATAGGTACATCTTTATGCACAGAGAGTTCTCTAAAGATTAATGTTATTTATAATTGATATGTAACTATGAAAGCAAAATATACATATAAATTACTTTACCTCAAATGGCTTAAATAAGATATATTATGGAAAAATAAAATATTTATATTTGATATGTGAAATATGAAAGCAAAATATGCATTACTCTACCTGAAAGAGCTAAAATTGCATCTATTTTTAAAAAATAATACAATATTAACAGTATGCTCAGCAGTCCTGTGTTTGCTATATACATTCATCCAAGACTCCTTTAAAGCAGTTTTACTTTTCAAAAAGATATGCTTACATATCTGATTTTAAAATAAAATTCAAAACATGATTCTTTTGTGAAAGAGAAATTGCAATGCACAAAACTAATAAAGAGAAGAATTTTTTTATGTAAATCTGAACTTCTGAACAGCTAGGAGGGACCCGTCCTGTATGCACTTCCTTTTTTAATAATTCGTCTCTTTTCTATTTTAAAGATATCATCAAAAGATTGTTTTACATCCAGGACCAATTTCAATTTCATTACTGAAGTTAACAAAATATTTTCAATTTTGCTTTTGTTATTGGTCTAAGTAATGATAAACTTGGAATGTCCAAAAACATGCATAGGTTTATGTCATTTTTCATTGGTTGTTTTTATCAGAATCGAAAAAAACATAAAACTCAGCTCTCTTGTTGACACCTTGATCTGCAACATACTTTACAAGAAAATAATGAAAAGAATTAATATGTAGAATAATTCATGTCCCACACATTCCTAGATCCTCTTGACAAACTCACGTGAAAGAACTCCATGATTTTCCATAATTAATGTTAAGTTAATTGAGTATTCTCTAAGATTTTTCTTTTAAAAACTTCCAAATGCCTAAATGAGGGCTACCTGTCGTGTGCTCAGTTCTAATCCTTGAAAAGTCTTGTTATTTCTCAAAATTTGTATTCTCCAAATCACATAGCAAATAGCAAAACAAAACACAACCATATTCCCCAAGTAACATAGCAAAGAAAATCCTTAAAAGAGTTAAAGATTTATAATATATATGAAAAACAATCTTTCAAAGTTACCTCATCCCATTTGTTTGTTCCATGAGATTTGTATTACTTTATTTGAGACAATAACAACGACAAACATATCATCCATGGTTTCCTCTTTAACTTTTACACATAATGCATATGCTTAAACCATGTCAATTTCATTTTTGTCCATTACGTAAGAATTTTATATGTGAAAGCAAGAAAACATTTTTTTAATTAATTGGATTTAACAATTTCTACACCATTTTTACTTTTTCTCTAATTAAATATCCCACATTTTGACACTAAAGTCTTTATTTTGACTGAAATTCTTCCGAAAATACACAGGTGGGTTTTAACTTTTTGCTCATTTTTATTATTTTTTAGGATGAAAAAAGCCATAACTTGATATTTTCTTTTTAAAAATCAAAGTTACAAAATTTGTTCTAAGAAGATAACCATTCATAGATCATATCATCTTGCAAATACCACAATTCCAGCCTTTACAATGTTTCCTATATTCATATAAATCCAAAAAACCTGAAAACTACTCCCATAGTAATCCAACTATAAACCTCAAAGTCATACATGATCAAAACAAAATAACTTATGTTCCAAAACTAAATGGCATATATACTACCATTATACACAATAATATCACCAACCCATTTTACATATGAAATGTAACCATCCAATAGCCCAATAGCCTCCTTTGATAGTCACCTTCCATGTTAATCTCCCTATAAATGTAAAGGAAAGAGATAAATCTTTATCATTATTCCTTACACATATTGAAATGAACAATTTATTTTTGTTATTTTTGACTTGCTATAAAGATTTTTCAAATAATTTAAGTTCATTTTAGAAATTGCATTGGTGGACTTCTCAAAGTAAATTTGGATTAAATCAACTTTGACTCTCTGAATTAGATTCATTAAGAAATTATTTATGTTAAAAAGACAATTTGGAAAAGCATATGTATTAAAGCAAAGGTGGAAAGTAGCTAATGTGCTATAGATTTCAAATCCAAAAGACTTTTACATTATAAATTTTTCATTTTTTACAATCTATGGACAAATTTCCTTATAAAAAAAAGTGAAGTGTTTTTCTTTTTGAGTTCATTGTCTTATTAAATTACTAACCATTCTTGGCCGGATAATAATCATTCCTCGAAACTACCCAAATTACATCCAATAAATCATCACAAATATTAATTTTATTGAGAAAATTTAAAACATAATTAAATTATAAATTTAAATTAATTTGTTATTATGATTATTTTTTATTAACTAAATTTATGTAGATTTTAATAATCATTATACATATGCTTTTAATGGCCGATCCTTTTTCTATTATGCCCATTAAATGAAAGGGTTGGACTTAATGTTGGAACATCATTATGTGGTTAGTAATTAGTCTCGGGATTAAGATTGATTCGCAAGTTTGATTGTCCATATGTCAATTTGTAAAATAGAGTGGTTTTGTTGTTTTACGTTTGAAAGGTTCCTTTTCGTTAGGTTTTAAACATATCAAGTAGGTTTTAAACATATCAAGTGAACGAATAGGTGTGTGATGGCGGTATTTGGATGGCATTTTAACCACTATCACACTTCCCATGATGGATTGCTCCACTCCCCTTTATTGATTAAATTACCGTGTAATCCACTTAGTTGTGTGATGGCGGTATTTGGATGACATTTTAACCACTATCACACTTCCCATGATGGATTGCTCCACTCCCCTTTACTGATTAAATTACCATGTAATCATTGCTCCACTCCCCTTTATTGATTAAATTACCATGTAATCCACTTTGGCAAGGTCGATACTTTTCATATGTTATGACAACAAATTTGTATATCTTCAATGACAAAATATTCAAAGGTTCCTCCACTCCCCTTTATTGATTAAATTACCATGTAATCCACTTTGGCACGGTCGATACTTTTCATATGTTATCACAACAAATTTGTATATCTTCAATGAAAAAATATTCAAAGGTTCTTGATGTGAGAAATGGGTGATTACAGAGGTGGAGGAAAATAGAAGATAACAAAATATTCAAAGGTTCTTGCTGTGAGAAACATGGGCGATTAAAGAGGTGGAGGAAAATAGAAGGTGATGCAACTTGGTAATGGATATTATAACAACCAACAATTTTGAAACATTGTTCTTTTCATAATAATTTATTTACAAAGCTATATTTCAGTAGTTATTTTTGATGATTTTTTTTTTCAGCCAAAAACACGTATTATTGCTATTTATAGAAATAAATCAAATAGTACAACGATGAGCTATATTAGTACTGCCTATACAGAGTATCAAAATCCATCAAAATCAACTAGATCCAGAAGAGATAAGTCCAAAATTTTAAGAGATAGCCACAATATACTTATGTGAGACAAGAAAATATCTACCTTTAGTCCTAAAAAAGGGGAAAATAGCCAACATAATCCATTCTAGAATCAATGAATTCTTCCCAGAAAAGGATTCCTTCCTCAGTCTCCATTGCCTCCTTTGATAATTTGAGGATTCCTTCCTCAGTCTCCATTGCCTCCTTTGATAATTTGTCCACCAATGAATTGTTTCTCTGTAAATATGCTGGAGAGTAACATCCTAACCTGTAACTTCTGCGAGCCCAAAAAGATTTACCACCCTAACAATCATCCATAAAGCCAAAATTTCAGCTTTATATAGGATATTTTAGTAGTTACTTTTGATAAATTTATAGGGTCATTATATTTTTGGTAAGAAGTTACTTTTGGTGAATTTATAAGGTCATCGTATTTTTTGTAAGATTTATAGTCCTCGGAGAGTATAGGAGGCCATACGCAATGATGCATCTATTAGCTTGTGGCTTTTTGATCAGCTACACTTTAAACTGAGTGAACTATGGACAACATCATGGACAAATATGCACAAGTTCCATGATAGAGGAGACCGATATGAATCCACCATATTTGTGTGTATCCATGTTTATTAGGAAAATAGAGTTCTTTATTACAATAGTATTATATATATATATATATATATATATGAGGATTTTTATGATTTTAAGTTCATTTCTTAGCTCTTTAATTTCCACATGAATGAAATTTTTATTCACAACAAATAGATGTTCGTTGTGGTGAACTATGTGCTCTAACTTGTTTATAATAAGATCACAATCAAAATCAATTTCCAATAGATATGCATATTTGAATAGATATGTATATTTGATAGTCAATGAAGTATGCTAATTTACTATTTCATTTAGTTAGATGAATAACAAGCTTTTCACATATTTTGGTTCTTCTAACCTTTCTTTGTCAAACATGTAGGGTTGATGTTCATTGTAAATTAGCATGATAAACTTGTCAAAGTGATTTTTAATGTGACAATTGCATAAACTCATTGAGTTGGTGCTAACTAAAACCCCATTCTCATTGGAAACATGTACTATACAAAAATTGAATGGTTTTATCAAATTGTTGCATAAATGATAGATCAAATTTAATGTAATGATACTCGATACTTAAATGTAATATATATATATATATATATATATATATATATATATAATCAAAGAGTGTAGTCATCTACACCTTTTATTTAATAATTTTGCTAGACAATTGACCACAATAAATTCCAATTTGCTATTGTATGTAGGTGATATTACCATTATGTTTATACTAGCACAACCACATTTTTAAAAGTGGTTAATATAAGTATATCGACCACTTTTAAAAATGTGGTTATGTTAATTACACTCACTAGGAAAGAATGGTGATTTAAATTAATATTTATTTATTATATATAAATACTTATTTATTAATATTTATTATCAATATGTAACATTTTTTTAAATTTTATTAATAATAATAATAATAAAATATTAATAATTATTAATATTTATAATAATTAATAATAATAATAGTTATTAATTATTAATATATATTATTTTATTAATAAATAATATTTAATAAAATAGATAAATTAATTAATTAAAATTAAATAAGAAAAAATTAGTAAATAAAATATGTTAATATTAATTAAAAATATTTATTTATATAACATTTATTTGTATTTAGAAATTAAAATTTATTTATTAGATATAAATATTTATTTAATAATAACCATATTTTTTTTTAATATTGATATTAATAGTTATGCTTATTATTTAATATTAATATTTATTTTTATTCATTAATATATATTATTTTATTGATAACTATCTATTTAATAAAATAGATACATAAATAAAAACATGAAAAATCAAAATTAAGTAAGACATAAATAAATATAAGTAAATAATGAAAAATAAAAAAATATTCTTTTTTAATTTTGTAGTTGGCTATGTTAATCATGGCCGACTATGGTAATGTTGAATTTGTACGACATTTGTTAACCATGGTTGACATAGGTTGTAAAATTGTGGGTTGACTTTAAAGCATAGTATAACCATTGGGTAGACATGGTTCACTTTAGTTAACCATGGTTGACTATGTTAACTACGGTTGATGACATCTCATTGTTAACCATGGTTAACTTTTGGTTAAGCATGCTTGACTATTGTTGATGTTGGTTTACGATGCTAGACTTCGATTAACCATGGTTGACTTTGATTAGTTATGGAAGACCATGTTAGACCATTGTCATCCATGGTTGGCATAGTGAGGATAACCATTGTTGACAATTATTAGACCATGGATTACAATGTTTGATTATGGTGTAGACCATCACTAACCATGGTCAATAAAGGGTTTTCAAATGATGATTGACTAAGTTTGACCATATTAAATCGTAGTTGACCAATGTTTTCACATGCTTGACTATGGTTGGCCATGGTTGACTAAAATTGACCATGCTTGGCTATGGCTGACCATGGTCGACCATACTTAACTAAGGTTGAATTTGGTTGACCATACTTAACTATGGTTGACTTTGGTTCACCTTGTTATCAAAATTTTGATAACATGAAATTTTTACAATGCATATAATGAACTAAAAATAAACAATTGGTGCGATTGTTTTGTTTAACCAAAACAATAAGCATGAAAAGTAATTTTATGTTTACGTTGGTTGACTATGCTTGACCATGGTTGTAATTTGGATGTTCATGGCTTGATGATGGTTGGCCATGCTTAACTATGGTTGACCCATGGTTGATGTTTTTACAATGACTGACTTTGGTTGACTTTGGTCGACCATGGTTGAATTTAGTTTAACAAAGTTTACTATGGTTGACCATGCTTGGCTATGGTTGCCTAGGAGAGCTTTAACTTTTTGCTCATTTTAATCATTTTTTTAAGATGAAAAAAGCCATAACTTGATATATTCTTTTTGAAAATCAAAGTTACAAAATTTGTTCTATGCATATAACCATTCACACATCATATCATCTTGCCAATACCATGATTCGAGCCTTTACAATGTTTCTTATATGCATACAAGTTTAAAAAAACCTGAAAACTACTCCCCATAGTAATCCAATTATAGACCTCAAAGTCATACATGATCAAAACAAAATGACTTATGTTCCAAAACTAAATGGCATATACACTACCATTATCAAGAATAATATCACGAACCCATTTTACATATGAAATTTAACCATCCAATGACCAAATAGCCTCCTTTGATAGTCACCTTCCTTGTTAATCTCTTTATAAATGTGAAAGTAGGAGATAAATCTTTATCATTATTCCTTACACATAGTGAAATGAACAATTTTTTTTTGTTATTTTTGACTTACTATAAAGATTTTTGAAATGATTTAAGTTCATTTTAGAAGTTGGCATTGGTGGACTTCTCCAAAGTAAATTTGGATTAAATCAATTTTGACCATCAGAATTAGATTCATTAAGAAATTATTTAAGTTTAAAAGACAATTTGAAAAAGTATATGTATTAGAGAAAAGGTGGAAAGTAGGTAATGTGCTATAGATTTCAAAATCCTAACAACTTTTACATTATAAATCTCTCATTTCTACAATATATGGACAAATTTCCTCATGAGAAAAGTGACGTGTTTTTCTTTTTGAGTTTATTGTGCCATTAAATTAGTGACCTCTCTTGGTAGGGTAACAATCATTCCTCCTAACTACCCAAGTTACATCCAATAGATTGCCACAAATATTAATTTTATTGAGAAATTTAAAACATCATTAAATTAATTTTTTATTAACTAAATTTATATAGTTTTTAGTAATCATTATACATATGCTTTTAATGGCCGATCCTTTTTCTATTGTTCCCATGAAATTAAAGGGTTGGACTTAATGTTGGAGCATCAATATGTGTTTAATAATTAGTCCTCTGGGATTAAGATTGATTAGCAAGTTTGATGTCCATATGTCAATTTGTAAAATACAGTGGTTTTGTAGTTTTACAAAGGTGATTTTGTTGTTTTATACCGTTGAAAGGTTCCTTTTCGGCAGGTTTTAAACATATCAAGTGAAGGAGTAGGTGTGTGATGGTAGTATTTGGGATGTGATTTGAACCACTATCACGCTGCACACTTCCATGATGGATTGCTCCACTCCCCTCTATTGATTAAATTACCATGTAATCCAGTTTGGCATGGTCGATACTTGTCATATGTTATCACAAAAAATTTGTATATCTTCAATGAAAAAATATTCAAATGTTCCTATTGTGAGAAAATGGGTGATTACAGAGGTGGAGAGGTGGAGGAAAATAGAAGAAAACAAAACATTCAAAGGTTCCTGCTGTGAGAAATGGGAGATTGCAGAGGTGGAGGAAAATAGGAGGTGATGCAACTTGGTAATGATATGCTAACAACCAACAACTTTGGAACATTGTTCTCTTGATAATAATTTATTTACAAAACTATATTTTAGCAGTTACTTTTGCTAAATTATTAGGGTCATTGTATTTTTAGTAAAAAGTTACTTTTTTCTAAATTTATTTCATCATTGTATTTTTGGTAAGATTTATAGTCCCAGAAGAGTATAGGAAGCTATACACAATGATGCATGTCTATTGTCTTATGAATTTTTGACAAGCTACAGTTTAAAGTGAGTGAACTATAGACAACATCATGGACACATATGCACAAGTTCCATGATAGAGGTTAAAGAGGAGACCAATATGAATCCACCATATTGTGTGTGTATCCATGTTTATTAGGAAAATAGAGTACCTTTTATATAAATATATATATATATACAAGTTCCCATGATAGAGGTTAAAGAGGAGACCAATATGAATCCACCATAATTGTGTGTGTATCCATGTTTATTAGGAAAATATAGTACCTTTATATATATATAGTATATGAATGAGAGGATTTCCATGATTTTAAGTTTATTTCTTAGCTCTTTAATTTCCACATGAATGAAATCTTATTCACAACAAATAGATGTTCATTGTGGTGAAATATGTGCTCTAACTTGTTTATAATAAGATCACAATCAAAATCAATTTCCAATAGATATTTATAACTTGTTTATAATAAGGTCACACAATCAAAATCAATTTCCAATAGATATGTATATTTGGTAGTCAATGATGTATGCTAATTTACCTATTTCATTCATTGGTTAGATGAATAACAAGCTTTTCATGTCTTTTGGTTTTTTGAGCCTTTCTCTCTCAAACATGTAGGGTGATGTTCATTGTAACATTAGCATGATAAAATTGTCAAAGTGTTTTTTAATGGGACAATTGCATATACTCATTGGTTTTGTTTCCCGTGCTAATTGAAACCCGACTCTTAGTGGAAACATGTAAGTTGTACAAAAATTGAATGGTTTTATCAAATTGTTGCATAAGTGATAGATGATATTTAATGTAATGATACTTGATACTTAATGTTATATATATATATATAATCAAAGATGGTAGTCATCTACACCTTTCATTTAATAATTCTGCTAGACAATTCACCACAATAAATTCTCATTTGCTATTGTATGTAGTGATATTACCATTATGTTTTATACTAGCACAACCACATTTTTAAAAGTGGTTGATAGAAGTATATCGACCACTTCTAAAAATGTGGTTGTGTTAGTTACAACCGCTCACAAAGAATGGTGATTTAAAATTAATATCTATTTATTATATATAAATATTTATTTAATAATATTTATTATTAATATGTAACATTTTTTTTAATTTTAATATAATATTAATAATTATTAATATTAATGATAATAATTATTATGAATGATTAACATATATTATTTTATTAATAAATATTATTTAATAAAATAGATAAATAAATAAAAAAACATAAATAAATTAAAATTAAATAAGCAACACATTAGTAAAAAAAATATGTTAATATTAATTAAAAATATTATTTATATAACATTTATTTTGTATTAAGAAATTAAAATTTATTTATTAGATATAAATATTTATTTATTATAACAATATTTTTTATTTTATTTTTAATATTAATAGTTATGCTTATTATTTAATAGTAATATTTATTTGTATTCATTAATATATATTATTTTATTAATAAATAGTATTTAATAAAATAGATACATAAATAAAAACATAAAAAAATTAAAATTAAATAAGAATAAATAAAATAAATAAATAAATATAAGTAAATAAATGAAAATACATAAAATATTCTTTTTTGATTTTGTAGTTGGCTATGTTAATCATGGCTGACTATGGTAATCTTGAATTTGATGATGTTGGTTAACCATAGTTGACATAGGTTGTAAAATTGTGGGTTGACTTTAAACCATAGTTAACCATTGGGTAGGACATGGTTCACTTTAGTTAATCATGGTTGACTATGTTTAACCTTGGTTGATGGCATCTCATTGTTAACCATGGTTAAATTTGGTTAAGGATTGCTTGACCATCATTGATGTTGGTTTACGATGCTAGACTTCAGTGAACCATGGTTGACTTTGGTTAGTTATGGAAGACCATGATAGACCATCATCATCCATGGTTGGCATAATGAGAATAACCATTGCTGACCATTATTAGACCATGGATTACAATGTTTGACTACGGTAATACCATCACTAACTATGGTGAATAAAGGGTTTCAAATGATGATTGACTAAGTTTGACCATATTTAATCGTGGTTGACCAATGTTTTCACATGCTTGACTATGGTTGGACCATGGTGGACTAAAATTGACCATGCTTGGCTATGGCTGACTATGTTCGACCATGCTTAACTATGGTTGAATTTGGTTGACCATACTTAACTATGGTTGACTTTGGTTCACCTTGTTATCAAATTTTGATAACATGAAAATTTTTACAATGCATATAATGAACTGAAAATAAACAATTGGTGCGATTGTTTTGTTTAACCAAAACAATAAGGATGAAAAGTAATTTTATCTTTAGTTGGTTGACTATGGCGCTGACCATGGGTTGAATTTGGATGTTCATGGTTGATGATGGTTGATGATGGTTGACCATGCTTGACTATGGTTGACCATGCTTGACTTTTTTACAATGAATGACTTTTGTTGACTTTAGTTGAACATAGTTTACTATGGTTGACCATGCTTGGCTATGGTTGACAAGGTGGGCTTAAACTTTTTGTTCATTTTTATCATTTTTTTAAGATGAAAAAAACCACAACTTGATATTTTATTTTTGAAAATCAAATTTTGTTCCAAACAGATAACAATTCATAAATCATATCATCTTGCAAATACTATGATTCCATCCTTTAGAATGGTTTCCTATATGCATACAAGTCCAAAAAACCTGAAAAACTACTCCCCATAGTAATCCAACTATAGACCTCAAAGTCATACATGATCAAAACAAAATGACTTATGTTCCTAAACTAAATGGTATATATACTACCATTATCCACAATAATATCAACAACCCATTTTACGTATGAAATGTAACCATCAAATGGCCCAATAGCCTCCTTTGATAGTCACCTTCCCTATTAATCTTCCCTATAAATGTGAAGGGAGGAGATAAATCTTTCTCATTAAATGAACAATTTTTTTTTGTTATTTTTGACTTACTATAAAGATTTTTTGAAATGATTTAACTTCATTTTAGTAATTGCATTGGTGGACTTCTCAAAGTAAATTTGGATTAAATCAGTTTTGACCATGAGAATTAGATTCATTAAGAAATTATTTATGTTAAAAGACAATTTGGAAAAGCATATGTATTAAAACAAAGGGTGGAAAGTAGTTAATATGCTATAGATTTCAAATCCAAAATCCTAACAACTTTTACATTATAAATCTCTCATTTCTACAATCTCTGGACAAATTTCCGCATGAGAAAAGTGGCGTGTTTTTCTTTTTGAGTTCATTGTGCCATTAAATTATTGACCACTCTTGGTGGGGTAACAATCATTCCTCCCAAATACCCAAATTAGGTCCAATAGATGGCCACAAATATTAATTTTATTGAGAAATTTAAAACATGATTAAATTATAAATTTAAATTAATTTTTTTATTATGATTATTTTTTATTAACTAAGTTTATCTAGTTTTTAGTAATCATTGTACATATGTTTTTAATGGGCCGATCCTTGTTCTATTGTGCCCCTTAAATGAAAGGGATGGAATTAATGTTGGAAACATCATTATGTGGTTAGTAATTAGTCTCTGGGATTAAGATTGATTAGCAAGTTTGATTGTCCATATGTCAATTTGTAAAATAGAGTGGTTTTGTAGTTTTATTAGGGTGGTTTTGTTGTTTTACTATTGAAAGGTTCCTTTCTGTAGGGTTTTAAACATATCAAGTGAAGGAGTAGGTGTGTGATGGCAATATTTGGATGTCATTTGAACCACTATCATGCTGCCTCACTGCCCATGATGGATTGCTCCACTCCCCTCTATTGATTAAATTACCATGTAATCCACTTTGGCATGGTCGATGCTTTTCATATGTTATCACAACAAATTTGTATATCTTCAATGACAAAATATTCAAAGGTTCTTGCTGTGAGAAATGGGCGATTACAGAGGTGGAGGAAAAATAAAGGTTCCTGCTGTGAGAAATGGGCGATTACAGAGGTGGAGGAAAATAGAAGGTGATGCAACTTGGTAATGATATGCTAACAACCAACAAATTTAGAACATTGTTTTCTTGATAATAATTTATTTACAAAGCTATAGTTTAGTAGTTACTTTTACTGAATTTATAGGGTTATTTTATTTTTGGTAAGAAGTTACTTTTGTTGAATTTCTAGGGTCATTGTATTTTTGTTAAGATTTATAATCATGGGAGAGTATAGGAGGTCATACACAATGATGCATGTCTATTGGCTTATGAAATTTTTGAAAAGCTACATTTTAAAGTGAGTGAACTATAGACAACATCATGGACAAATATGCACAAGTTTCCATGATAAAGATTAAAGAGGAGACCAATTATGGATCCACCATAATTGTGTTTGTATCCATGTTTATTAGGAAAAATAGAGTGCCTTATTACAATAGTATATTATAATATATATATATATATTATATATATATGAGCGCATGTGTAAGCTAATTAGGGTCATTTTTTGCGCATTAGATGCAATAAAAAAATGAAAAATCAGGCATCCCTTAACTTACTTGGTTATTTTGACATTCTTACACAAGATATCTTGCATTGAGTAAAAAAGATGAAACGTAGGAACTTGAGTCACGTTTCCGAATATATAAGTTTTAAGTATTGAAAATTTACATGACTATGTCAAATTTCATGTTTTCTAACAATCACTTTTATTTTTTTGGCAAATGATAAGGTATATGTTTTTGTGGGTGCAGCCTTTCAATGCCTAAATGACGGTTTCGGGATAAAAAAAATTGGTATACATGCATAGAACTGATCCGTATGGGAGGCCCACACTTCCCCTTCATGTATTAGGCACTATTTGGGTTCTACCAATGTATTAGTTGTTATTTAGGTTATTAGAGATATCTTAGTATTAAATAATGAGTAGCATTTATTGTGCTCTTTTGTAATTGCTATAAAAAAGCATGTGGCCTCATAATACAATCATTCTTGTTTGTGCCAATCTTGTGTGTGTGTGTCATTTCATTTCTATTGTGTTAGTAGCTGGTTAGAGTTCTGAGTTCTTATTTTGCTTCTTAGTTTGAGAGGTGAGGCTCTCCTAGCCTCACCCTTCATCTTAGTATTCAGATTTAATTTTGTATTTCAATTGGTATCAGAGCAGTTCGCTCCTCTACCTGATCATTTTTGCTGGGTGTTTTGCTTAGAGCAGGGTGAATGGAGTATGCTGGATGGGCATTTTTGCTGATAGCACAGGCAGATTGAAATGCGGATGGTAGATAGTAGTGAGTGGAAACGCACTTGTTGGCTTTGATCTTGGAGCTCGGCCACAGGTTCAAACTTGGACTGCATGAGAGTATGAAATAATAACATTCAATTTGTTACTCTCCCATAAAGCACCCAACAGCAAATAAAGGACTTTGGACTGTTTACACAAATTATAGAGTGTTGTAGCAGCTCGCGGTAAAGAGAAGGATTGGTTTACTGTTAAAGAAGCCGCCCTTCACACAACAGTCACCCTTCAGCACAATGAAGTCACCCTTCAAACTGTTCAGCAACAACAATATGTACTTGTGATTGCCCACGATTTGGCCCACACTAATTGAATGCGCCCTCCTGCTATACTCAGAATTGATAGAAGATGAAGTGACTGCTTGTTATCAGTGGTGCGCCCTTCCACAATGATGACCAGCAGGAAAACTAATGAGCCCTCCTCTCCAGATGCAATGTGCAGCTAGTCGAAGGCAGGGATGCGTAGTGTGATGCGTAGCTAGGGTTGCGTAGAGAAAAAAAAAAGGCGGCGTGTGATGGAGTTGGCTCAGCGTGAGAGGAGGTGAGGCTGAATGGGTTGATATTATGGTTGTTAGAGTACTGGAGGTATTTACTTTGGAAAACCAAAAGGCATTGGAAAAAATGAAAAGGGTGAACGTATTGGATTTAATACAGAGGTCTATTCCAATTCTGAGATTGATCGCATTGCTAGAGTTGCCAGAAAATGGCATGGGAAACTTTGCTCAGTTGAAAAGGTTAATGTGTTGGAGGGATTAGGGAATGGAGCATGCCGTAATGAAGCTGGAGCATGAGTGGGCCGCGTGAATGTTGTGTGGTGTGCAGGAATTAATGCGTGAGATGGAGATGGGTGTTGATATGCTGGGTTGAGGAGCAAACTGCGTGAAATGGGTGTAGAGATAGGCAGCGTGGGGAGGAAACTCTAAACTTGGCAAACGGTGGACAGTTGGAGGAATAATGGATGGAGTGCTGCGTGTTGATGGGGAGAAAAATGTGGGCAGAAACGTGGAATGAAGGGATGACAGAGGTGTATGCAGCAATGATGATGGATAGCGTGGGAGATGGGGATGGGCTGGGCGTGATGAGTGGAGGATGCAGCGTGAGGAATTATGATGAGCGTGAGTAGAGGATGCAGCGTGAATGGAGGGAGTGCGTGCAGAGTTTGGGAGGAGCAAATGCGCTGGAGTTTGGCAGCGTGGGGATGGCTAGCAGACAGGAGTAGAAGTTGGGGAGATTAGAGGGAAGCCAGGACTCAGCGTGAAAAGGATGGCAGCGTTTAATGAGGTCAGGAAGGCATGAGCATTGGAGGTATTAGGGCTGGAGCAGTGATGGCATGCGCAGGTGGGCAGAGAAGGCGTGAGGGAGCTGCGCCTGGGTGCTAGAGAGAAGGGCTACGTGGAGATGGGCTGGAGATAGTGTGTAGCAATAAGAGATGGGCTGCGTGTCTGAGTTGAACGTGCAGATTGGGGGCAGCGT
Source organism: Larix kaempferi (assembly GCA_027924585.1). Classification (NCBI taxonomy): domain Eukaryota; kingdom Viridiplantae; phylum Streptophyta; class Pinopsida; order Pinales; family Pinaceae; genus Larix; species Larix kaempferi. The sequence goes on along the minus strand of BSBM01000591.1, from coordinate 8,920,701 downwards.
GAGCGAGTGAAAGAGGGGCAGCGTAAATTAATGTGAGTGAATTCTGCGCAAAAAGGGGTAGCATGGATGATGGCATGAGTGAGTGTGCCAGATATGAGGGCGTGAGTGGCGCTGGTAGTGTGCACAGTGCAGGAAAGGGAGTGAAGATTTAGGGCTGAGTTGCAGCGTGAAAGAGGGATGTGCGGAGTAAATGCGCGTGGGGAGAGGGATTGCAGTAGACTGGGCATGCATGCAGATGGCTGAGTGGAAATAAGCTAGAGAGTCGACTCTCATACAAACTAAAAAAAGTACCTAACCAACAAAAATATGAATTAACAACTTGGATTTTCTGAAAATGAAAATGATCAGGTAGAGGAGATCTGAAATACAAAACTAAATCTGAATACTAAGATGGAGGGTGAGGCTAGGAGAGCCTCACCTCTCAAACTAAGAAGCAAAATAAGAACTCAAAACTCTAACCAGCGACTAACACAATAGAAATGAAATGACACACACAAGATTGGCACAAACAAGAATGATTGTATTATGAGGCCACATGCCTTTTTATAGCAATTACAAAAGGAGCACAATAAATGCTGCTCATTATTTAATACTAAGATATCTCTAATAACCTAAATAACAACTAATACATTGGTAGAACCCAAATAGTGCCTAATACATGAAGGGGGAATGTGGATCAAGAACTGGTAGCACTAGTGCAGCGCTATTTTTCCAAAATTAAATGTTTATTTTTTAATTATGTAAGTAATCAAACCTCGAGAATGATATGTCAAATGTGGGTGCAGCCTTTGAAGGTCTTAATGCAATTATTTCAACTTGGATTTTTTATAGCATGTAGAGGTTGATGTCTTCTAGTGCAACATACATTTTTTTTTTTAAATGGTTGTGAAATGAAAAAGTTACGAAATAAACACTAAGAGTATGTTTTTTGACCAATGGAGTGATGAAACAAGAAAATTTAGAATCTATCTAGAATGGAGTGATGAAACAAGGAAATAATTAGAAAATCTCAATATTTTTTTTTTTAAATTACATATTTAGAATCTGCATAAAAAATTCTATCTATGCCTAAAATTTCGTCAATAATGGTCATGTATGTCACGTTGTAGAGAGCAGTGAAAAACATGCATATTTAGGTGCAGAATTGCACCTAAAGGGTCCCTCAACTTCGTGCACAAACCCATATATATATATATATAGGATTTCTATGATTTTAAGTTCATTTCTTAGCTCTTTGATTTCCACATGAATGAAATCTTATTCACAACAGATAGATGTTCATTGTGGTGAACCACGTGCTCTAACTTGTTTATACTAAGACCATAATCAAAATCAATTTCCAATAGATATGTGTAACTTGTTAATAATAAGATCACAATCAAAATCAATTTCCAATAGCTATGTATATTTGATAGTCAATGATGTATGCTAATTTATTATTTCATTTATTGGTTAGATGAATAACAATTTTGTCACGTCTTTTGGTTCTTTGAGCCTTTCTCTATCCAACATGTAGGGTTGATGTTCATTGTAACATTAGCATGATAAAATTGTCAAAGTGATTTTTAATGGGACAATTGCATAAATTCATTGGGTTGTCTTTGTGCTAACTAAAACCCCACTTTCATTGGAAATATGTACCATACAAAAAATGAATGGTTTTATCAAATTGTTGCATAAATGATAGATGATATTTAATGTAATGATACTTGATACTTAATGTTATATATATAGATATATATATATATATTTAATCAAAGATGGTAGTCATCTACACCTTTCATTTAAGAATTTTGTTAGTCAATTCACCATAATAAATTCCCATTTGCTATTGTATGTAGGTGATATTACCATTATGTTTATACTAGCACAACCACATTTTTAAAAGTAGTTGATATGAGTATATCGACCACTTTTAAAAATGTGGTTGTGTTAGTTATAGTCGCTAAAGAATGGTGATTTAAAATTAATATTTATTTATTATATGTAAATACTTATTTAATAATATTTATTATTAATATGTAACATTTGTTTTAAAATTTTAATAATAATAATAATTATTACTATTACTATTAATAATAAAATTTAATATATATTATTTTATTAATAAATATTATTTAATAAAATAGATAAAATAATTAAAAAAACATAAATAAATTAAAATTAAATAAGGAAAAAAATAGTAAATAAAATATGTCAATAATAATTAAAAATATTTATTTATATTACATTTATTTGTATTAAGAAATTAAAATTGATTTATTAGATATAAATATTTATTTAATAATAACAATATATATATATATATATATATATTTAATATTAATATTAATATTAATAGTTATGCTTATTATTTAATATTAATATTTATTCTTAGGAATTAATATATATTATTTTATTAATAAATAGTATTTAATAAAATAGATACATAAATAAAAACATAAAAAATTAAAATTAATTAAGAAATAAATAAATCAAAATAAATAAATATAAGTAAATAAATGAAAATACATAAATATTCTTTTTTTTTTATTTTGTAGTTTACTATGTTAATCATGGCCGACTATGGTAATCTTGAATTTGACGACGTTGGTTAACCATGGTTGACATAGGTTGTAAAATTGTGGGTTGACTTTAAACCATGGTTAACCATTGGGTAGCCATGGTTCACTTTACTTAACCATGGTTGACTATTTTTTAACCATGATTGATGTCATCTCATTGTTAACCATGGTTAACTTTGGTTAAGCATGCTTGACCATTGTTGATGTTGGTTTACGATGCTAGACTTCGATGAACCATGGTTGACTTTGGTTAGTTATGGAAGACCATGTTAGACCATCGTCATCCATGGTTAGCATAATGAGGATAACCATTTTTTACCATTATTAGACCATGGATTACAATGTTTGACTATGGTTAGACCATCACTAATGATGGTGAATAAAGGGTTTCAAATAATGATTGACTGAGTTTGACCATATTAAATTATGGTTGACCAATGTTTTCACATGCTTGACTATGGTTGGACATGGTGGACTAAAATTGACCATGCTTGACTATGGCTGAATTTGGTTGACTATGATCGACCATGCTTAACTATGGTTGATAGTTTACCATGCTTAACTATGGTTGACTTTGGTTCACCTTGTTATCAAAATTTTGATAACATGAAAATTTTACAATGCATATAATGAACTAAAAATAAACCATTGGTGCGATTGTTTTGTTTAACCAAAACAATAAGCATGAAAAGTAATTTTATGTTTAGTTGGTTGACTATGCTTGACCATGGTTGAATTTGGATGTTCATGGTTGATGATGGTTGACCATGCTTGACTATGGTTGACCATGGTTGAATTTTTTACAATGACTTACTTTGGTTGACTTTGGTCGACCATGGTTGAATTTAGTTGAACATAGTTTACTATGGTTGACCATGCTTGGATATGGTTGACCATAGTTGACTAATGTTGAACATGGTTAACTATGGTTGAACAAGGTTTACTTTGGATGTTCATGGTAAACTACTGTTGACCATAATTGACTTTTGTTAGATTTGGTTGATTTTGGTATAAAATGGTTAACTTTTGTTAACCATGCTTGACTATGGTTAACCAATGGTTCATTATGATGACCATGGTTGACTTTGGATTCTCATGTTTAATAATGGTTGACCATGGTTGACTATGGTTGACCATGTTGGCTATAGTTGAACTTGGTTGACTTTGGCTGTCCATGGTCGACTTTTTTTGACCATGTTTGACTATAGGAAACCATGGTTGATCATGATTGACTATGGTAAACCATGTTTAACTTTGGTAGATGTTGTTAGGAAAAGTTTCCTATAGTTAGGGTGAGTCTACCAACATACTGGGGTAAAATATAAACATCTAAAATTTTGCAAGTACAATTATTAAGCAAAGGGTTTAGGGTTTGAGAGAATGTGTACCTTATTCAGAAGGTTGATCGAATCCGCTCTTCTTGCTCTCCAATGCAACAACCTGCAAAAACATTCCAAAATACCTTCCTCAAATCGGTTTGACTACAAATAAAAGATTGACATTTATAGGAGGATAAAACATAAAAAATTAATAAGATATGAAACATACATGAGAAAAATTATTTGGAAATGGAATAATGTCCAATATTTATTAATGAATAGAGAAAGTACATCAAATTACCTTCCTTCAAGCATGACACTTCATGAAACCAAGATTCAAGGTCTCCTACTCCTCTCCTCCAAGGATCCCAACCTCTAATCAAATATGCTAGGGTTTATAGGAAGCTAGGGCACAAGTGAGGGGGATGTGAGTCCCAATTCCTCCAACATAACATTAGAATGGGTTTGAGTCCCTTTCATGGCCCCCTCTCCTTTTCTTATATAGAAAATGAATAAGATTGGGTCGAGGAGGAAGTCGTTACAACCGAAAGACGAGGTTCCAAAACCACTCAAACCACCTTTTTTTCGATATTTTATATATATTTTTAGTATTTTTTGTACTCGTGACTTTAAAATGGACAAGAAGTAGGTGAATCACGATTTTACCATGTGCAACCTACGTTTTTGTGTAAAAATGGTGAAAAATAGCCTTTGTGAAGGTTTTCAGGAGAAGTTTTGGTCTCAAACATTGTTCTAAAGGTTCCTACCTATCAAATGGGCCATGAATTAGGTAATTCCATCCTTCTAAATTCCCATATATGGATATTACATCCCAAATGTCCTTTTGTGTGACTCACAGTAATCTCATGAAATGTCGTCATGTGACCAAAATATGTAAGTGTCGTCATGAACGGAGAAGTGTCAAATTTGTCTATAACAGATGCCCCTGAATGTATGAGGTCAGTGTAACATACCCATTAAATCTGAGTCAGTATTTAGTGAATTTTGGAATTGAAATCGCAATGATTACTCATACTCTCATGATACATACAAGTAAGATTTTGAAGCAGCTAAGGAATTTGTAATCTCCGCTCAATGTTAAATGATAGTAACGAAATGATCATATAACTTCCTTTTCCTTACTTGAGTAATTATATGTATGGAAATTGTGAGCATACCCTATAGAAACACTAAAGAACTCATAACTCTATATAAGTCAACTAAATAATCCAGACATGTTAGCTGGAAAACATGTATTGATATTTTTACCTTGAATACCTTCATGGAAGTTTTACCCATACATAGTACCATAATGTACCTGAACCACCAATAATACATTTATATGGAAATAACATGATTAACATTATACTGGCTTTTACTAAAGAACACTTGACACAACAACCAACCATATTGGTCACATAAAAGGTATTCTCACGATATTTCTCCACTAGCAACTATGACATGGGACTATGTATAAATCCACAACGTGCCTTTCAGACATCCAACTAGGAAACCACAACCATATCAGGATCTATCTCTGTACTACCATATATGTATAAATACTTATGTCGAGTATAACTGAGTTTTGTACAATACATAATAGAGTTCCTTCCCACATTTTAACCTTTAATCCTTCATAAGTCGATGATTTAAACCAAGCAAAAATATAAGGAAGAACCGTGATCGCAAGATTCAACTCACTCGTTGGCAGCATGCATACTAAAAGCATATGAGACCCAATGCATCCATAAAACATAGAAATTGGGGATCGAATTACAAGCCGTCTCTTCCCATTCCTTGACTAAAATTATTAAACCAAGGAATTGTTAAACACACATCATATATACTAGATATAACTAAAAAACATAGGCGTGGTTATAATGTGTACAACATAAAACTACAAACCGAAAAACACCAGATCTGGTTGGTGGGTATCAGGACGAGGTTTAAACTATACTTGAACATAAAAACAATCAATGCTGAGAAATGCAATCTCTTAGTTAAGATCAGTGTATGATATGTAAACACCTAAAGCGGCACAAGGGGATTACTATAGAAAATGCAACTAGGATTAAATAAAAGTAACTCTTTAATCGCTAACATTCGTTTAGGAAAGGAGGAAGAGATCATGCCCTCGTAAAACATACATAAACAAATTTCAAAGTGATCCAGCCGAAAACGCAACAGAGGGTTTACCTAGGAAAGATTTTCTAATCAACTGAATAAAACGTACTGGAATCGAGCTCCCTTTTGGGAACCGTCCTTTCCCCACCACGACTTCACATCCGAGCCACTCTACTCTTATAGAGATTCAAAACAAAAAACTCAAAGAATGAACAATATCTGACCAATTCAGGACTGTGGGGATTTACATCCCAAGTCGAATGATCGACGATTATTTCTAAATTCTAGTGAAGGAGTGAAGTTCAATGCAACCCCTATTTCACATCGGGCGCCATTATGCTCTTTAGAGAGCCAAAACATAAGCATTCATATAAAGAAAACTAGAACCCTTCAACGTAGGCCACATTCATATAATGAAAACATGGAAAACAAATCAACACAGGCATCATTCCTATACCCATTCCACGCAGGCAACGTATATAAATAAACTTGGAACCATTCCACGTAAGAAGCACTATCGCTCAACCCTAAGAGTACAATAAACAAATCAGAAAAGATCCCGGAGGAGGTTTCCTCAGATCTATGCAGTATAATTAAATCTACACATTGTCTTCTACAACGATTTATACACTAAATATTTATATATACAGTGCAGCGAACACATACAACGCAGAAAACACAACCATCCATGGGATCAGATTCACAGCAGTAGTGACTCTGATATTTTAGTCTGATTTAGAGAGGGGAAAAGAAGAAACGCACATCCGTTCAGGCATTCACAATATCATTGATTATGATCTTTCACTCCTATTTAGACAGAGGAAAACTAAGAAGAAAATGCACAACTTCTCGGGTCTTCACACTATCGGTTATTTGATCTTTCACTTTGATTTAGATAGAGGAAAGGCAAGAAGAAAAATGCACAACCAAAAATATCCATACTCAGAGATTCCTCTCCCAAATTCGCAGAACGTAAACAACATATATATAACTAGGGTGATTTCATCGAATCATTTTTACTATCAATACAGTATCTTGACGCAAACCTATGAATCTAGCCTATACACAGGGTCCAGTAACCCTGGGATCGAGCTATACTAGCCATCCCTTCCACTGATTCTATTCACAACCATAATGTATCATCAGCATCTAAACAAGAATGAAAACAAAAAACTCTGTCCTGTACTCAAACACGTCAATACAACAAGTAAAAAAAAGAAAGACTCTCAGGCTAGATTACTTTCCCAACATAACTTAAGCCTTCTTGGAAGGAGGGATATAGACATAATTCCTTTCAATCCAAAGCTAACGCTGCCCATCTCCCATCCCCCTCCCAACCCAAAAAACCCGTATAAAAGGGTTCTTTTGGGAGTTCGGTATTCCTTAACAAAATGACAAATGTCAACAAGCTAAATAGCATTCCTTACCACTAGGCAAGCTGCGGTTTTGGGAGCGCCTAACTCAATTGATCTCACCTACTAACTTTGATTCGCATCAAACTTTACATTACCGTGAGTTATCTAACATGCTTCGATGTACATTTAGTCTTATCATAATATCTTAAGATATATAATTAGTCTTCTCTTAATATCTTTAATATATAGTATTTGTCTCCTCTTAATATCTTAAGATATGCCTTTGTCTTCTCTTAATATCATATATCTATCTATCTATGTATCTATCTATCTATATATATATATATATATCCAACTTCATTCCTTTGTTTATTTATAATACATTTATATATATAAACACATATAATCAAAACAAGGAGCATGCTCTCCTAGTTCATAGTCTTCTTATATATATACATACTTAAGTTTTCTAAATATTTATCCATCATCCTTTTAGCGTTTTATTTAGAATAATAATAATAACTAGGATACCCTTTTCCTAGTTAGGATTATTAAACCTAAGATTTTGCTTCATGAGCATATAACTTCTTTGGTCTCCTCATTAGGAGGAACTATTTAAATTTAGAAGTTCATAATGTAAGGGTATACTTTAACCTAAGGTCACCAAACCCATGGCTTCCCATTCAATCTACCCTTCTCCCCTAGTAGATTCCGGCCGAGATTGTTTTAAGTCTCGTCCCAACATTCATTCTCCTAGGTTTCCAAATTACCACTTAGAAAAATAAATAACAAAGCTTACATAGTTTGTTGGTAGGGCCTTGGCCTTGAGCTCCTCACTAGAAATGAGTACATAATTACATTCACGGTATACAAAAGAAGAAACGCTAAAAGGGTAATAAGCGGGATGTTACATCCTTTACCCCTTAGAATTAACACCGTCCTCGGTGTTGGGAGTCCACGGGGGCTTCACTACCAAGGAAATATCATATCACGTCCATTCATATTGGGGTTTTGAATACTCCTAAAAAACTAAAAAATATATTGCCTTGTATTGAGGGGTGAAGGGAGGGTTTTTAATTTGACATAGTAATATAAATATTGGGGGTTATTTTATTTCGCTGGGCTAAGGAATAACCTCCAAATCGTGGGATGGATTCACATACCTCCAAATCATGGGCTCAATTCATACCTCCAATTTATTAAGTTTATAGAAAACATGAGCTCTATATAGCTATATTTGTATTTACATGATAAAAAATTGGTAGATTGGCAGGCTGTGGTGTGAAACATCTGTAATTCTCATATTTTCTAAGCATTTCACTAACTATTGGACTATCATTCTTTTACATTTTTTGTTACATTGATCTCTTGATTGGGTTTCCTTTTTCACAATTTTTCCTTTCCCATTAATATTTCGTTGGGTATTCCACTAACCAACGCTACAAATTGATCAATCGCCCCTGCAATCCTGGTGGGATCATTATTAGCATTATACTATTATTTTATTTAACATCTTGTTTGCTTATACTAAGATGCGTTAGGGCTCCTATTTGTTATAATTGATAATATGATATAAAGGGGGTATTAAAAATGGGTTGATAAAAATGGATACCTACAATATCTGGTGAAACTAGGGTTTTCTTAATTGGAAAGGTATATTGGGAGGGGGGTTCAACAATACAATTTTAGGAGGAATTTTCCAATATTTATTGAAATTAGGGATATTCTTTAATATCCTATGAATGGTCATGCTATGTAACAATTTCACTAAGTGAACCCCCCATGTGGGAGTCCTTTTGTCTCATCATCTTCGATCTTTACTCGATCTTTAACTTTTCCACTAGTCGCTATCGTTCATAACCTGCATTTTCGACTACAAAACCAGGATTCAAAGAAATCATAATAACTTATAATCAATTCCATAATCAAACTTAGAACATAAACAATGAGCCCTTTTACTGCAGCATAACATTTTCAATTCATGGAATATCTTTGAGCCTTTGTTTGTGCTTTTATTATCACAAGCACACATAAATCCAGCGCTCCAAGAATGTAGAATGTTAACTTAATCAAAACACATCATTCAATTGATCCAGGAAATTATTTCCTAACACCTCATTGTTCATGCGGCAATCATTTCTCTCATGTATTTCCTAACACCTTAGTGCTCAAGCAGCAATCAATTCTCTCATGAATTGCCTAACACCTTAGTGCTCACGCTGCAATCATTTCTCTCATGACTTGCCTAACACCTTAGTGCTCAGGTAGCAATCATTTTTCTCATGCATACAAAGCAGTGTCCTGCCTCCCGCATATGCATCCTTTTTATAGTTTTCCTAGGTCTTTACAGTCATCCGATTCCCTCGAGAATCCTAGCATCTGTCAACTCTTTGATTCTTCAAAGGAGTGTTTCAGTGCCATTAATGCACTCTTATACTTGTTTTGAATCTCTTGCAGTTAACCTTCAATCTTGTCTCCCATTCTTGGAGGCCTGAAATCATTGTTTGTATTATTACATCCTGTAACCATACGATTACTTTGACCAATTTTTGGTCTAGTTCTTCATTTAAGAATAATAAAAGTTGTGGTGTGGATCTTACATCCTCGCCTTCTTATTTTACCATGCGCAATATATTATGCTCCTGTCTTCCAACATGTTCCACCAAGTTTTGACCACTTGCCAAATTGACTTGTTAGTAACATTTTATATAACAAAATAAAAGATCGTAAGAAGGTCCTTTCCTATGCATAAGAAAATCATCCTTCATACTACAATATCCATACTTGATCATCTAAAATAAACATTCTTTTCTCACTAAGCATAAATAGGATTACGTAATGCCTTGAACATAAAATAACATTCTTCCTATGATGATCCATGGATATTATGATCACTTAACCTTGAATGTTTAACTTTCACCATTTCAAACACAATTCCTTTTTTGTTATACAATTTGTATTTGTATATGCTAACATCATATAGGAATAACCAATTGTCTAAAAACATACTTGCATACCTTATAAGGATAACTATACCTTTCTAAGGGCGACCGCATACCTCACTCTCATATGCTAGGTACCAATTTACTTGTATCATCACATATTAGTATTATATTAAATATCACATGAATCTATATATCCCACATTTACCTATTGACGGTTGTAAGGCAGTGATGTGTGGGAAAATAAAATTTGCTCGACCACAACATTCAAAGTGTTAGTTGTATAAAGGTAATTAAATCATAAGAACAATCATAAAGATAACATATGTCCAATCATCACCTTTACTTGTCTCATAAAAGTTTATACATCAAATATTGTTTTAAAGATTACTTCTGACTTATCATGGAAATTCCATGACATTAAAGGCTTCCTTAACTCTTAATGCAAATATAAAATAGTCATTCCTTGCGGTAACATAAGGACGTCAACAAATTAAAGCTTCCTAATAACTTGTATTACCATCTTATGTCGGTTCTAGATTTCTGATACCTTTACTCATACCACCGAACATACTCATTTGAAAAAACTTAATCTCATCTATGCGATCATTAAGTGGACAACATGATTAACCACAATTTTATCTCTTAACAAATAATCACTTATATAATTGTATATGAACAACAATTCATCATAAATGTTGATCACATAAAAGTATAACTTTTATTACTACCATTCATAGTATTCCAACATCCCTCGTAAAGATAATTGGAATGAGAAGAAATAAATGAGATCATGCATTTTCATCATATATTCTATTCATTACCTAACGTTTCTCTTGCAAATATAGGGAAATTTCAACTCTCTTAGTTTGTCGGTAATAGAATCTAGACTAGCAAGTTTACACATATTGTGGAAGGTTAGTTTAACCTAAGTAACAAAGCCATAATTTCTAGTTGATATATTAAGAACAAAATATTATCATCAACATAATGATGCTTCCTTCATAACTAAAATATTAAAAACATCAGTTACAGTTTCCTACATTATCACCCCATTAGTGGCCATACATCTTAATGCTTGTACATAACCTTTTACACATCTGAATATCCTCTTTCTCCCTTTTTCACATATTGTCTTCATGTTCAAAATAACAAACATGCATGCAATAAGTAATAATACATCCTCCTTTGCGTAGTATCGATAAAAAAAATGGGAAATATCATTAATCAATAACATCTTTGCAGTTTTATAACTTAGATAATAACTCATGTGGACTTTCGGCCACATTTTAAAATATCATATCATATTCTTTATCAATATAGATATATAGTTATCGATTAACAAGAGGACTATTCTTTTATAGTGGTATAATTAATTAGTTTTAAGAAAAAACAAGATTAAGGTTATTTACCAACGTTTCCCATTAACATCTTTTAGTTAGTTTTGCAACATAGTAAATGGGTGTGTGCAAGAAGATGAGGGTCACTTTAGATGCAATGCTATTTTTTCAAATCTCGTTCCTGATACCTAAAACATAACGCGTTTCTGATATTTACCACCTGCCATGGTAAGACCTGAGCCTAACATGTCATTGGACATGTAGGCTAGGTAACCATAACGCGTACGCGTTATGTAGTTAAAAATCAGCGTACGCGTTATGTAGTTAAAAATCGCATACGCGATATGTAAAACTAAAAATGAATTTAAAAACACAGTCCCGACGATTGCCGACCACCCGCGACACTCACGCATCAGAAACGCGAATAGAGGCGAAATTGACCCTGGACGAGGACGGTTCGTGGCCCACTCAACTATCCGTGTTGCTCGATTTAGCTGGAGGGGAGACAAATTCACCGGTGCATTCTCATCTAGTCAGGTAATTCATTCACCCATACCATTTTTTTGTGATTTTTTAATCCAAATTACTATTTTTTTATTGTTTAACCTAGTTTTGTAATATGGATAAAATTGGGAATAACCCAATTTCTAATTAAATTCACACCTCAAAATGAAACCCTTTTCAAAAACTCAAAACTTCATAATCAAACCAAAAATTGAAAAAAACAAAACCCTCCCCTTTCTACAATGTATTCATCTAAGTCACCCGACATGAGGACACGGGACACGAGTGTCCCCACCAGGCTTCAAATTTGAAGCCTTCAGGCCACTTCAAATTTTACCCGCACGTCATAGAAGGCCACTTCAAATTTTACCATGCAAAAAAAATTTAATTTCATGGTAAGCCCTTCAATAATTAAATTAACCACTACTGTTTAAAATTGCATCAGAAGGGTAGCTTCAAATTTCACCCATCAACAATTTTTAGTGGGAAATTGGGAATGCAGCTACTAGCTAGGTGACTTGGGAGTGGGACTCGGTTACTCTCCAATATCCACGTGTTCGATCATCCATGGATTATGGACCATTGGGCCTCTAATAATATCATTGAGGAACTTACGTGGACGGGCTTACACTGAGTAGCCCATGGCTTGAATGCTTCGAAGTTCTCGTTTTTGTAGCGAGCGCTTACGTGTTTAACACATTTAATGGCATCAACAAAATTATTAAACCTGGAAGGTGGCTCATACGTGTTGTTGCTAGCGGGCTTACCAAGTTACAAGTTATCACATACCAATTCGTGAATGCTGACTCCGTGAGTTAATTGAATATTCAATGTATAATATATTATGTTAATGTGCCCCCACGAATTTGGCATTTCAGACAAAATCAACAATCCATAAACTTCTTTTAATGTTGCAGGTTGTTGCTCCTGCCCGTGGCCCCTACCTATAGACCTGTGTTTTCTTTGTTGTATCAAGTTAATCCTACCATCTACGGCTCCCAGCCTCACACCCTGTGTTTTCTTTGTTGTATCAAGTCAATCCTGCAGCTCCCGAGTTCCACCTTTTGTTTTCTTTGTTGTATCAAGTCAATGCCGGAATTCCATGCTTCCATGGCTCCGACCATCAATATATAATATTGCATGAATAGAAACAAGCTTTTTCTTATACCCCTATTCCACTATGGTTGAGCTACTTCCAAGTTCCACCTACCCTATCTCCTCCAGTCCTCCAGGATAGTTTGCGGAGCGAAGCTGGCAATGCCAGCCTGCCATAAACATATTTAAAGAAATTTGTTTTCTTTGAGGAGCTCAACTTCAAGGCTGGCTAGATTTTTGACATCCTATGAATTTACAGGTCTGCTATATCCACTGAAAAATAAAGCCTGTAAACTTTACTACGTTAGTAAACATTGAAATTTTGATGTACTATTACATTTTCAAATGAAAAGAATAACTTATTATTAATAAAAAAATCAAATCATATTAATATATTAATGAATTTGAATTTAGCTTCCCAATATTAAAATAAATTATACATTTTAAATGATCCACAACCAAATATTATCCTGAGAAGGAAATGGAAAAAAAGGAATTTCCTCAACACAACATGCTATTTCCTTATGATGATGCTTTTACGTTTATGATTACCAGCCTTGGAATCAGGTTTGGTTATCCGAAGGTGTAATATCTTCTAAGCTAAGTCAATAGGTAGGGATGTTGGTATTGATATAATTATGACAAAGTTTTATAAAGGATTAGGAACAATTCCGTTGGCTTGTAGATGACATATTTATGGATAAAAAGCTTTTTGTTATGAGATAATGACATCATGCCTCAAAAACATGTCCCATACAATCTAATGTTAATGGGCGCTCTACATAGAAATTGGAATGTCAACATTTGTGAGTACAATAAATATGTGGATGATTTTGGCCTACTACAACTTTAATATATTGAGTGGATTGATAACCTTCACAATTATATAAGAGATTGTAGCTATGACTAGGAGGAGAGTTAACAATGCAACAAAATCAAGTAATCGAATTTTGTGCATAAAATGAACATAAGACTCCCACCAAATTTCACTGAATCTACGTCTTAACAAAAGAACTTATCGTTTCACGGGATTCCACCCCATCGATCCTTTTAACAGTAATGGCCATAACAGTTGCTACAACCCTAGCGCGAGAAAAATCAATCGAGCTACACATGACAATACTTGAAACCAGACTTTTTGAACTCCCTATTACGTCATAGGAATCAATACTACTTTCTCCACAACATGTGGCACCCTCAATATCTTCCATCACCGCAATTTACATTTGATAAAAAACTTGTTTCCAAATAGTAATTACCCCATTCTTTGCTCTAAAAAGGCCTCGGTTAACCTAGAATCCAATCCATGCAACATGAACACATCCATATATACACATAGAATAAATATTAATAAATTTCTCATAGCCCTTCAATAGTGTTCAATATCTCATAGCCCTTCATAGTGAAATGGGACCCCACCCTTCAAATTTGATCCTGGTCCCCACTAGACACGGTGACCCCCGGAATTATGACACGTAGGACACGGTGACCCCCGGAATTAATATATTTTTAAAATATATTAAAATTTAAAAATATAGACATATAGATCATCCAATAAAATTTAACATTTACAATTACAAATATTCAATAGAAATTACATTTACAATTACAAATATGAAATATTCAATAGAAATTAGATCATTCACAAATCACAACACATTTGTCATTCACAATCACAAAACACAATGAGACATTGAGACACATAGATGCAAACTCATCACTGCCCTGATCCTCCTCCTCCATGCCCGAATCAACAAACTCATCACTGCCTTGATCCTCCTCCTCCTCCTCTCTGCCAATCTAATTAACTTACTTTTTAATTGTCAAATGTTTAATTTTAAGTTTTAAATGTATGTAAGTGAATGCCATTAAATTGCTTATGTGATTTTGATTTAATACATGTTCAATTTTGAAGAGACGTCATTATATACCATGTATATGTTTCTAATGATTTTCGTATTAATGTCTTTATTGCAGTTGCGGCTATGGATACCAATGCCGAAATATTGATTGAGCTTGCCCAATTGAGGGGCATAAGTGCAGCTTTTAGTGGTGGCGACAGGATTCGCCGTTCACTTGCATCAACCTTGGATGCAATTGTGGACACCATTTCACAATCTACAAATGTCCTATATGATATTGCATCTTACAGAGAAAGAAAAAGACAACAATATGCTGATGGACTAGATTACAATGCAGTAAAAAAGTTGAAAATATCGAAAGAGCTTATATTTGCATTGTTTAGGGACCCTCGGACGGGGGAAATCCCAAATGCAAGCAAGCCGCATATCTCCATTGAGTGGTGCACGTTTCAACCATTTGTTGATAACTGGATGGACAGATGGTACATGGTTTTTGATATGCCACCACACAACAACAGGGAAATTCCCTTATATTTCCTTCGAAAGATGTACGCAGAGTTCGTGTTGCATAAACACGTTAACTATTTTGACATCTTACAGTTTCAGGGGATCGGTGGGGGGATGCCCCAAAACCGACCCAATGCCAGGCTTCGAGACCAGGATCGCCCTATCCCTGCACCTCGCAGGCAGTTGCCTGGGCCAGATGTCCCACCAGCACATTGCATTATTCCGTAGACACGGGATGCATTTTTGAGTTTGGCACGGGCGGTTGTTCGCCATGGCACGATGGTTCAACATATGGGTGAGGAAGGGACATCTGTCCCTGGTGTGGTACATACACCAGCTCGTCACCATGCTGGACCATCAGCTAGTGCAGGACCATCAGGACCATCCACTAGTGCAGGACCATCAGGACCATCGACTATTCCCCATCCTAGTACTGATCCTCACGAGTGCACATCATGTGGTCGTCCCTGCTATGGTATTGCCTCAGATGTTGCCTTCAGTGGGTTTTTGAGAGAGGTATGTTGATGGTTAATTGTAATAAATTCTTCAGTTATTTTCGTCTTTGTACACATATATATAGTTTGAGCTAATATATTATGTTTGTGAACTTGCAGTTGATGCTTTATGCCGGCAGTGACGCCCCAGAGCCGGATGTTCCAGACTCTACAGGGGGGCATGATGCTACCCATTCGGTAGGCCCATCTTATATACCACCTATTTCCGTATCTCACACCGAGGTAAACATTTTAAAATTTCAGTTTTTTAATACTTGTTAATTTGTTAATTTCCACATACTTTACATTTTAGTTCATTAATGCTATCTACGGTCTAATATTTACAATTATTAAACTTGCAGATGGCAGATCCTTCACTTGGGCAAGGTAATGTGGAGGTAGTACCCATGGTCATGCCGTCCCCTGAAACATCTGGGCTCTAGGTAAACAATTAAAAATGACATTTTTTAAATACATGTTTGTTTGTTGAATCATGCATGTCTAACTACATGAACACTTGCTGACTGTAGGCACCATCCGAGACATCTGGCCCATTGCCTGGATTTGTATCTCCCTCCAGACCATTCGTGAACAAGGGTCGTGTGTATGTGAGGCGTTCTACTCCGAGAAAGACTCCAGCTGCCCACGACCATGGGCTTACTCACACCACGGTAATGTATATCCTTCGATGATATTTGTTGTTTAACTTGAAATCCAGTGCATAAATCATTTTTGTTAATGTTTGAATTGCATGTTTACTGCATCAGGAACCGGAGTTGTCTACTGAGAACCTTGCATCGATGGTTGATGCAGCAGTTAGTGCCGCATCTGCAGTGGCAACTGATCACACACAGGTATGTAACTATTTCAACATTATCTTTACATAGTTTATTATTGTTGGACCTATTGTTTATTCATGCATTTCTAACTATTTCAACATTTTTTCATTGTAGCCACCACCAGCAGGAGCAGTGCCTGGCCCCCCTGGTTCGACCATCCTGGATGTTCAACCGACGGCTCCATCTACTACACAAGCAACGCAATCTCCTTTGTCAGTTGAGGTGCGATGTCCTTCAGTGACCAAATGTTTCATGCACTTTCCATGCACCAGTTGATAATTGTTGAGCTAATGTATTAGTGTACATAGTTAGTTGAATTTAACAATTGATATTTAATTTGCAAGATCCACGGATGCACATTGATCCTAGGGATGTGCCTAGAGGATCAACGTCGGGAAAGAACAAGAGAAAGCTTGAGTTTTGATAGTTTTGGATAGTTTTGGACACATGTGCTTTTGGATACTTTTGTATATATATGTACTTTTCGATACATTCAGTTTTGGAGACATGTACATTGACTTTATTGTGCATGTACTTTTGGAGACATGTACATTGACTTCATTGGATACATGTACTTTTCGATACTTTTGGATATACATGTACTTTTGGAGACATGCACTTTTGGAGACTTTTGGATATACATGTACTTTTGGAGACATGCACTTTTGGATACTTTTGGATATATATGTACTTTTGGATACATGTACTTGTGTCAATCTAATGTGTTGATTTGTGTGGATTATCTATTACTCATGAATGCACTATGTCAAAAGAACAAACTATTATATTCAAAGGTTTCAACGAATTCACTACATGCATGCATTAATTGGTATCTAATTAAAATTTGTGATTTTGGATGATCATTACAAGTTATGTCAAAGTTCTTGCTCGTGTAATTTAATCAAACAACATGCAATACAATGTTTTCAAGGTTTCAACGAACTCACTCATGCACACCCATTGCCATCAACTACCAATGAAAGTCTAACATTATGAGGTTCTTCTTTAAAAATGGGTAATATTTCCTTGATGATCGTAAATTGAGAACCATTTGTAGCCACTCATATAATACCATCTTCACTTATCTTTGTACATGATAATCCATATAATGTGCTATGTTTTTTAACCTAAACAATCATCAAAAACCTAGAATTATAGGGATATGACAAAGAACATTATGGGGCACCTTATATATTAACCTTGTGTATACATTAGGATCTTTGTCATACCATTGTTTGAAATGTCATTCAATACCTTCAATTTTATCAACATCAAATTAGTAGACAAAGTGACTCATCTTTGATATCTTGTATAGGCCTTTGTGTGCCTTATCAATAAGATGTACATCATGAATATTATCATAGGTCTCATACATAGGTGCATCCTCATCCATGCAAACAAAGGTGTCATGGATCAACCTATTATCCCTTTATTCTCAATAATATTAGTATCATTATCTTCCATAGGATCAAATTCAACTCCATCACCCCCATTATTGCTACTCTAAATTGCAGCCTTAGGAGTTTTGATCATGTGTTTTTGTCTCTTTAGGAGTTTTGAAATATTATACTCTTTCCAAAATAATATGGAAGTTCAAATATTTAAAAGTGGCTTAAATTATAAAATGGGCGGAAATTCACCAAGTGTCCCTGAACGACATTTTCATGCGACTTGCAACTCGACATAACTCGGAAATCGGACGTCGGACCGACGAACCGTCGACTTCGTTGGTCTCCTGGCGTGCGATTACCTCTATGTAACACCCCGTTTTGACATTTCTACCTGAACTACTATTATATGTTGTATTTGTTTGACTGTGAGACCTCGTCAGTTGACGACACTGTGGACATGGTTCTATTATTTTGCCGATATATATATATATGTGTGTGTATGATGATAGTGTTAAGATCGATAGTCATGTTTAGATATGTATCATGTGTTAATTATGTCAAATATATGGAAATTTATTAAATGATGGGTACGTGGATACCGTTACAGTTATATGTTGAAATCAATGAATGTTATGCCAGGTGCATGGCGAATGAATGAGTTTATTGTCGTTATGTTATGATGAAATATATGTGTGTACATATCGAGGATTTATGCGCGATATTCTATATTGTATGTCGAGGACTGACTTACAGGTTGAAACGGCTAAGTGATAGCTGGATCCTACGAGGTGGGAGGGCCTCGGGGACACGGACTTCGAAAGATAAAATGGTATGCGAGTGATGCATTATTTACTTTCGTATGGTTATTATGCTGTTTATTACGATGTATGTTATGACATGGGTGGGGTAGGGTTTCAGGAAACTCAACCGCCCAGATCGGTTATACGATGACAGACCGAGTACAAGTGCAACGCTGTTGTTATGTCGAGTAGACATAATCCCTTGTTCCATTAGGGGGGTGGAGGCTTTACCCACCGTTTATCCCCGAAACCCAGAGTCATGGGAGGGCTGTGCTACGGCGCGCTCCCCAAGGTGTGTGATGATGACTGGTGGTTTCCTGCTGGGGAAGCTGGTCGATGTAGTCGACACTTCCGCTTACGGGTTCTAGCTGGAACCGGTCATGACTTGACATTCCAGGGTAGTCCAGCAGAGGACAGGATAGGATGTGGAAGTTAGTAATGATGTAGGTAGATAGGTGTAGTGTGAAGTAGGGGTGAAAACAAGATCTAACTGTAGGTATGTAAAACCCTTGTTTGAGTATGTGTCGTAACTCAGAAATGTATGAATTGTCGTAACTAATAAGACTTCAGTTAGTTAAAGGATTGTACCTTGCAAACTATGTTAAAACATGTGTCAGTAAATAATAAAGTTTCGTGATTATGATCGGTGTGCGTGAATTATTATTGTTAGTGTACTTACGCGAGGTATGTAAGCAGTAGCTACGCTTACATAACTCGCCTACATATTTATAAATTGTGTAAAATATTGTTGAATAATGATGTTAATTATTGTCGTTTCATAATTAACTATTGTTGATCAATGTTAATAATGTCGATTAAAGTTAGTAATGATGATTAAGGCTAACAATGTAGATTTAACCGTAACTTGTTTATTACTCAGCAATAATTAATCATTAATGTACAATAATTAACATTAATCAACATTTAGTAAAATAATGCAACCTAGTTAGTAATGATTAATCGAATGCTAATGAGATGTTTAGTAAAAACTAAGGGTTAAAATGGATAAATGATTATTGTAATGTAAAATTTAGTAGTATTAATTTGATAAGTAAATATTAATTGCAAGGTTAGATAATTAATTAAGAAGTATGGATAAGAATTAAGTTATAAACCATTAGTTTTATAAGGATCATGCTTAAGATTAATTAGAAAACGGGATTATGATTGGTAATTAATAAATTGAATTAGTGAACTTATAATTAAAGAGAATTTACATATTAAAAATATTAGAAACCATTAATTAAACGATTAGGTAATTGTAATTAATGGTTTGATAATTACTGTTAATTAAATTAAATGGGGAAGCAGGCAAGTTTAAACTATATAATATGTATATAACATTTATTATTTATTAATTAAATGGTCAAATGTTAAAATACGAATAAGGATATGTTTAAAATTGTTATATTAAATAAATGATTAAATTTAATTGAATTAAAGGTTACGGTTGAGAAGTGACCCAACCAACACTTTTAATATTAATTTAATATTTAAAAAAGTCCAAGTCCAAGTTGAGGGCTGAATGGGTTGGATGAAATTTAATTTAGGGATAGGGGTAGTAATGGGAAGAGTCGGCAAACTTGGTATAAGATGGTGAAAGGGGGAAGGAGAAGGGGATCCTTTTTCTACTTTAGGATTTTGGAGAAGTGGAGCTTTTCTTTTACCTTAGGATTTTGGAGAAATTGGGAGAGGAGAGCTGCAAGAGGGGATTTGTTGGAGTATGATTTTCTAAAGGGATATAACGGGTTGGCTTGTACTCGGTTTGGGCTCGGGGGTCCAAAGGGGTACCTTTGGAGCTGGGTGGTCGGCGAGACCTCGCCAGTTGGTAGGGTGGCAAAGCTGGTTCGGTTGGTTGAGTTTCAGAACTGTGGGGAAGGCTTGTGACTGCAGGGAAAAGCAAGGAGAAGCAGCAACGAGGACAGCAACAAAAAGAAAGGATCTGCAGCTATCTACAGGTATTTCTCCTAAAGGTATACTAAGCAATTTCTAGCCCTGTTATCATTTTATCAAGTTTTTAATAGATGGTAAATTCGTGATTGAATACACATGTATTAGTTGTTACACCTGCACAAACATAAATGGTTAGAAGTAGGTGAACAGTAAATACATAAATTTCAAAACCTGCAAATGTAATTGTCATAGTTTTTACAGACCTGAAATTGAACACAAACCCACAAACAGAAACAGAAATTTAGACAAGTAGTGAAATGTATGACTGTATATAAAAGTTAAAGGAGACCCGGTTGGGGGTCTTACATATGGTATCAGAGCCATGGTTCCAAATCTGGAACCAGAGGGCTCATTACAGAAGCTGTAAAAGCTTGTTGTAAAAGTTTAAGACCTGTATGAAACATGGAGTAAAAACAGAAATTCAAAACTGTGTGAAAACAAAGAAAACCTTAAGAAATTACTGCAAGTATAGTTATATACTGTGGCAGAAGCTTTAAAACCTGCACAGCAAAATGAAAAGAGTTAGAAAATAATAATAATCATATTATCTTATTGCTGCAATTTATAAAATATATATATAACCAGAAAATTTTAGGCCAAAAGTTCTTTATATATGAAAAATATATATATATATAAAAATAAAAGTCTACCAAGTAAATTTTTAATTTACGATTAGAAGAAACATATATCTATTTTTTTATTATTATATATATATACATGTAAACAAAAAAAAAGAAACAAAATAGTTTTACTTCTAAATCTATTTGTTTTCTTTTATATAAATATATGTGTGTGCATACGTAAGCCAACTTTTATAAACTAAAAAAAAAATATATATATGAAAAATATATTCATATATAAATTTTTTTTAAAAACTGAATCGAAATTCTTTTGTGTTGTAATAAAAATAGTGAATACAAAGACGAAAAAAAAAAAAAAATTTAGAAAATAGAAATAAAATAAAATAAAATAAAATAAAATTTTTATGGTTTACAAAAGAAGGGGAGTTAACATATATATATATAAATATATATATATATATATATATATGCGCACAGATAACACAAATTTAAAATAAAATGAAATTCAAAAAAAAAAAAATAATAATATATACATATATATATATAATAAACAAAAATAAAAATAATAAAATAATAAAAATAAAAATATTTTTTTTGTTGTTGTGTGTGTGGTTCGCGGGCATGCAGCCCGGGAGCAGCCACGCAGGGCGCGCAGCCCATGGCTCGGCCCCAGGGCGCAGCCCGAGGGCACGGCCCCAGGGCACAGCCCGAGGGCGCGGCCCCAGGGCGCAGCCCCAGGGCGCGGCCCCAGGGCGCAGCCCGAGGGCGCGGCCCCAGGGCGCAGCCCAAGGGCACGGCCCCAGCGCGCAACCCAGGGCGCGGCCCGCAGGGCTCGGCCCACAGGGTGCGCGTAGCCCGCAAGGCGCGGCCGTGGTCGTTCACCCGGCTCCGGAGTTTTTTTATCTGTCTGCAGGCATTATTGCTGTAAAATAAAAAAAGAAAAATGCTTGTGTTCGTACCAGCCATGGCAGCCAGCCAATCACCCAGGGCACGGCTAGGGCGCGGCTAAGGCGCAGCTCGGCCTGCCGCGAGTGTGAAGCCGACCCGTAGTTTTAAAAAAAAAAAAAAAATATAAAATAAATAAAAATACATATACAAAAATTTGCAGCCGCGGCTTGCTTGAGCGCTGCCCGGAGGGCATGTTGCTCGGCAGCCCTGTGGCAGCCATGAACCGGCCCGGCCAGCGGCAGCATGCTGCGGCCTGGGAAATGTGCAGGGAGCAGCCGGCCATGGAGCGGCAGCTCAGGAGAGAGGGTCTACGTGCAGAGAGAAACCAGCGAGAAAACACGCGAGTTATGTGCAGCGAAGGGAGCAGATGCCCTCTACAGACCTAGAAAACAAATATACCCCATAAATATGAAATAAAACGCGATACCTTAACTAATAGATGCCGTTGTTGAGCTCGCTAGCCATGGCGGAGTCTAGAACTCGCTGGTGGTGAAGTTGCAGAGCCAGTGGTCAAAAATCGACTGACGGAATGACGCCGAGCGGGGGTTGCTCGGGGGTTCTGCCCTTTCATGAGTCGGTCAATTATTTTAATAATAAATTATGCATGCTCGCCACGAGGCCCTCATGCAAGTTGTATTCGGCAGGCTATAAATTAGGGTTAGGGTATCAAGTATATACAATATTAAATTAAAATTTTAAATTGTTTAATTGTTATACTTTTATCTTTATTTTATTTATTATTTATTTATAAAAAATATATATATATATATAATAATAATTGAAATCGATTATATATATATATATAAAGAGTAAAAAATATATATGTATAATAATAATTATAATAAAATCTAATTATTTAAATGATTATAGAATTTAAAATAATTAAAAAATTTAGTCATTTAATTGTTATTACTTCTTAAAATATATATATGTATTTTATATAAAGATTTCATATGTAGATTAAGAATTACACATTTTGGAATTTAATTCGAAAAAGGGGGTTAAATTTTTTTTTTATTATATATTATTATTTAAGGAAAAAAAAAATAAAAAAAAAATGAATCGAGATTATAAATTTTCTTACCTCATAGAACTATTAAATAATTATTCAATCAATTTATTAATTAAATTGATTAAGGTAGGTCAGAATTAACACTAATTAGTTTATCCTATCTTTGAAAACGTTCCTTACCGAAACTTTGACGTAAAGTCGAAGGTGCAAGATGGACTCAGAATCCCGAAAACAAAACACCACGGAGACCAGCATGACGAGCTGATCACTAGATCACCGATTTTACCCCATGAAAAAATGTTTGATAAACACGACGCTAAACTTAAAACTTAGGTTATGTTATTAGTAAATTATTAATTATTAATGAGAAGGAGGCAATAAACATTAAATGAATATCTTGAAGAATTGATGACGACCTGATAATGATTGTGTGGAATCCAATACCTAAACCTACGTAGAACTGTTGCAGTATGTCTAGTACCGGGTGGCCTCAAGATGGCCTGATCGAAACGTCCTGAACTATAGCTCTTAAAGTAAAACGCTCGTAAAAATTGTCATGACACACTTTTGAATAAATGGTAGAGTTTGATAGTAAATTTGTCATGATGTCATTGTGGGTTAATTATCCTATTATTCCATGAACAGGAATAAGCATGGTAAGAACTCGAGCGGGTCGGGGGTGAGGTCAGGCGACGGCATTACCTGAACCGAATG
The DNA here is from genome assembly GCA_027924585.1 of Larix kaempferi. Lineage (NCBI taxonomy): Eukaryota > Viridiplantae > Streptophyta > Pinopsida > Pinales > Pinaceae > Larix > Larix kaempferi. The sequence continues at coordinate 8,896,357 of BSBM01000591.1, read as the reverse complement.
TGCCGGCACCATCGCCAGAGACCATTCTTATACTGCGCTCGTTGGAAGCCATAAACGAAACACTCAGGGGACTAGCACAGAGAGGAAGTACTACCTTGGAGGTAGAGGTGGAGGCCCCTCCACTAAGGGAGGAAGTTCCTGTGGTAGAAGCGAATACGGTACCAAGAACTCCGCATCAGGATATCAAAAGGGAGCTTCAGAAGATAAGGCTTCCAGAATTTTCAGGGGGTCGATCAGGGATACGAGCAGAGTCGTGGTTGGAAGAGATGACCAGGTGCTTGACCTTGCAGGAGTACACCTCCACGTCCAAGTCCAAACTGGCCATATTTCAGCTAAAGGGGGCCGCTTTGAACTGGTGGGGAAACCAAGAAAGGCAGCTACACCTTACACCAGACACGGTTCCATGGGAACTGTTTGTGGAAAAATTCAAGGGGAAGTACCTACCCGCATCCTACCAGGAAGAACAGGCAGGGGCTCTTCATGCCTTAGTACAAAGGCATCTATCAGTAGAGGAGTATGAAGAGAGGTTCATGGAGTTAGTGAAGTACGTCCCTTACTTGGACAATGACGAACGCCAAGTTGAGCGCTTCGTGTATGGGCTCAATGCCAGGATCAGGGCTCAGGTACGGATGTGGAAACCGACTTCGGTCGCCGAAGCAGTCGATTGTGCTCGTTACACTGAGGAGATGTTGGGTGCAAAGCCCATCAGGTCATTCAACTCTCAGCAGTCAGGGTTTGTGGGGAAGGCCCCTCGAAGCTACCCTCGGGGAGGATATGCGAGGCCACCTCCCTACGGGAACAGGAGCACACCAAGAGTCGCAGCGGTAGACAGATCAGTGGCAACTAGGGCGGTGCCCCAGTTGGCCACAGGGACTCACCAAGGTGCGAGGAATTTCAGAGGAACAGCCGGTAGAGGAAGGGGTCCTAGGGGGAGGAACCCCTCTCAGAGGTCTGAGCAGGTTATCTCGCCCGCTCCATTACAGGTTGCTTGTTGGGGATGTGGGGGTCCACATTACCAGCGTGACTATCCCGAATTACGATCCGGTACAGTGCAGCGAGAAGGAAAAGCTCCAATGGGGAGTGGGGGTAGTAGGCATCAGATCTCGGCTGCAGTAAACAACCATCAAGCAGAGCACCAATCCACTGTGGTCGAATCATCAGGTACGGTCAATAATGTCAAGCTTAGAATATTGTTTGATCCTGGTGCTACTGATAGTTTCATTTCTCCATATGCATTAGACAAATGTGGGTTGGCAGCCTACGAGCATGATGATTTCAGCTTAGTCGAAATGGCTTCAGGGGTAAAGCAGGCAGTAGGACCTAGTGTCGATAAGTGTGTAGTGGTTCTCGGGGTGTGTGTTACACAAGTCAAAGTGTACGTCACCACCCTCGGAACTTATGATCTCATCATAGGTATGAATTGGCTTGAGGAACATCGAGCTTTCTTGGACTGTTATGGGAAGAAAGTTCTTTGCATTAATGACAACGGAGAGGCCATCAATATCCAGGGTATCAAACGGAAGGTGTCCCTACGTTTCATATCAACGATGAACGTAAAGCGATGTATGCGACAAGGATGCCAGTTGTACATTGTTGAAGCGGTAAACAGTGAGAAGGGACCCTCCCTTGATGACTATCCAGTGTTAGCCGAGTTCAGTGATGTATTCCCAAAGGAATTACCTGGGTTACCTCCTAAGAGGGAACTTGATTTTACCATTGAGGTAAAACCCGGTTCAGAGCCAACATCAAAGACACCTTACAGGATGACGGCCCCAGAACTTTGTGAGTTGCAAATGCAGTTGAAGGAACTGTTAGATCTAGGGTTCATCAGACCAAGTATTTCACCGTGGGGTGCGCCAGTAATCTTTGTGAAGAAGAAGGATGGTTCCTTGCGTCTTTGCATTGATTACCGAGATTTGAATAGGGCCACCGTGAAGAATTGGTACCCGATACCTCGAATTGATGATCTCTTTGATCAAATGAAAGGGGCGACAGTCTTCTCAAAAATCGATTTACGATCAGGTTACCACCAGCTACGGATTAAGGAAGGTGATATACCTAAGACTGCTTTTCGAACCAGGTTTGGGCACTATGAGTTTGTGGTGGTACCCTTCGGTTTGACCAACGCCCCAGCCGTATTCATGAGTCTCATGAATAGTGTGTTCCGAAAATACTTAGATCAATTTGTGCAAGTCTTCTTGGACGACATACTCATCTACTCCAAGAATGAGCAGGAGCACAAGGAACACTTGCGAATAGTGTTGTCATGCTTAAGGGAGCATCAGTTGTATGGTAAGTTGTCCAAATGTTCGTTCTATCAGAAGGAGATCCATTACCTAGGGCATATAATTTCCGGTGAGGGAATTTCTGTTGACCCTGAAAAGGTGAAGGCCATAATGGATTGGCCCGTGCCAAAGAATGCGCATGAAGTAAGGAGCTTCATGGGGTTAGCCGGGTATTATAGAAGGTTTGTTGAGGGTTTCTCAAAAATCGCAAAACCCATAACTACCCTACAGCGAAAGGGCACTAGGTACGAATGGACAGATGAATGTGATGCCGCATTCACCGAGCTGAAAAGACTATTGACGAGTGCACCAATTCTACGGGTTCCAGATATGGAGAAGGAATTCACAGTTTGCACCGATGCTTCAAGGCAAGGTTTGGGTGCAGTGTTGATGCAGGAAGGTGGGGTAATAGCTTATGCGTCGAGAAAGCTAAAAACACATGAAGAGAATTACCCTACTCATGACCTAGAGTTAGCTGCAGTGATGTTAGCTTTGAAGCTTTGGAGACATTACCTTGTTGGACGAAGCTTTGAACTCAAGTCTGATCACCAAAGCTTAAGGTATATCTTCACTCAGAGAGACCTAAATGCTAGGCAAAGGCGATGGAGTGAATTCATGAGCGAGTATGATTTTGGGATTTCCTACATCAAAGGAAAGGAGAACGTGGTAGCGGATGCCTTAAGCAGAAAACCAAGACTTTTCTCTCTTATACCTTTGAAGGTGGATTTGAGGGAAAGAATCTTAGGGCAGCTACTCGGGGATAGTTGGTACCTAAAGGTCACAGCGGCACTCCAGAATGGGAAACCAGTAGGACCAAAGTTTGAAGGCTATGAGTTGGAGGCCGATGGTTTGTTACGGTATCAAGGGAGGATGTATATTCCTGAGGAGGGAGATATTAGAGAGACTATCCTTAAGGAAGCCCACAGAGCAGTGTATTGTGCACACCCGGGTGTAAAGAAGATGTATGCAGACATGAAGCAACTCTTCTTTTGGGCGGGGATGAAAAGCGACGTGGTCAAATTCGTCGCTAGGTGCCTTGAGTGTCAGCAGGTAAAAGCTGATCATCACCACCCGGCAGGTCTGTTGCAGCCGCATGACATTCCTATGTCGAAGTGGGAGGTTATCTCCATGGACTTCGTGGTGGGATTGCCTCTTACCTCTCATAAGCATGATGCCATTATGGTCATCGTTGACAAACTGACCAAAACTGCTCACTTCATTCCAGTTAAGGAGACCTATGATGTCACGGACGTAACACGTGTATTCATAAATGAAGTTGTTCGTCTCCATGGGTTTCCCAAAAAGATTATATCGGATAGAGATTCCAGGTTTACATCCAGGTTTTGGACGAGTTTGCAGTCAGCATTGGGTACTCAGTTGAACCTAAGCACTGCTTACCATCCAGAGACAGATGGACAAACAGAAAGAGTGAATCAGGTGATGGAGGACATGCTTAGAATGTATGTCATGGATCAACAAACTCATTGGGAAAAGCACTTACCTTTGGTAGAGTTTGCTTACAACAACAGTTACCATAGTTCAATTGGGATGCCTCCATATGAAGCTTTATATGGAAGGCCATGCAGGACACCATTGAGTTGGGAAAGGTTAGAGGATCGAGTAATTATAGGACCTGAGTTGATTCAGGAGATGGAAGAACAGGTTGTTCAGATCAGGCAGCGGTTAAAGGAAGCACATGATAGACAGAAGAGTTATGCCGATGCGCATAGGGTTGACCGAAGCTATAAGGTTGGTGATGCAGTGTTCGTCCGCATCAGGCCTAGCAAAAGTACCATCAGGTTTGGAAAAGGGACAAAGTTGTCGCCACGATTTATAGGACCCTTTGAAATTTTAGAAAAGGTTGGACCCGTCGCGTATCGTCTTGCGCTGCCACCCCATTTGCACAAAACTCATAATGTTTTTCATGTATCTGTTTTACGACATTATGTAGCTGATGAGTCACATAAAATAAATTGGAAGGAACTGCAAGTTTCGGACGAGGGAACCATCAGGGTCGAACCATTACTTATATTGGACCGCAGGGTTAAACAGTTGAGGCACCGTTTGGTGGACCAAGTTAAGGTCCAGTGGGACCGATATAGCCCAGGTTCTGCTACCTGGGAGGACGCAGAGACTATGCGTCGTGATTATCCCACGTTATTTTGATCATAACTTCGGGACGAAGTTTCCTGAAGGGTGGGTGTATGTAACACCCCGTTTTGACATTTCTACCTGAACTACTATTATATGTTGTATTTGTTTGACTGTGAGACCTCGTCAGTTGATGACACTGTGGACATGGTTCTATTATTTTGCCGATATATATATATATGTGTGTGTATGATGATAGTGTTAAGATCGATAGTCATGTTTAGATATGTATCATGTGTTAATTATGTCAAATATATGGAAATTTATTAAATGATGGGTACGTGGATACCGTTACAGTTATATGTTGAAATCAATGAATGTTATGCCAGGTGCATGGCGAATGAATGAGTTTATTGTCGTTATGTTATGATGAAATATATGTGTGTACATATCGAGGATTTATGCGCGATATTCTATATTGTATGTCGAGGACTGACTTACAGGTTGAAACGGCTAAGTGATAGCTGGATCCTACGAGGTGGGAGGGCCTCGGGGACACGGACTTCGAAAGATAAAATGGTATGCGAGTGATGCATTATTTACTTTCGTATGGTTATTATGCTGTTTATTACGATGTATGTTATGACATGGGTGGGGTAGGGTTTCAGGAAACTCAACCGCCCAGATCGGTTATACGATGACAGACCGAGTACAAGTGCAATGCTGTTGTTATGTCGAGTAGACATAATCCCTTGTTCCATTAGGGGGGTGGAGGCTTTACCCACCGTTTATCCCCGAAACCCAGAGTCATGGGAGGGCTGTGCTACGGCGCGCTCCCCAAGGTGTGTGATGATGACTGGTGGTTGCCTGCTGGGGAAGCTGGTCGATGTAGTCGACACTTCCGCTTACGGGTTCTAGCTGGAACCGGTCATAACTTGACATTCCAGGGTAGTCCAGCAGAGGACAGGATAGGATGTGGAAGTTAGTAATGATGTAGGTAGATAGGTGTAGTGTGAAGTAGGGGTGAAAACAAGATCTAACTGTAGGTATGTAAAACCCTTGTTTGAGTATGTGTCGTAACTCAGAAATGTATGAATTGTCGTAACTATTAAGACTTCAGTTAGTTAAAGGATTGTACCTTGCAAACTATGTTAAAACATGTGTCAGTAAATAATAAAGTTTCGTGATTATGATCGGTGTGCGTGAATTATTATTGTTAGTGTACTTACGCGAGGTATGTAAGCAGTAGCTACGCTTACATAACTCGCCTACATATTTATAAATTGTGTAAAATATTGTTGAATAATGATGTTAATTATTGTCGTTTCATAATTAACTATTGTTGATCAATGTTAATAATGTCGATTAAAGTTAGTAATGATGATTAAGGCTAACAATGTAGATTAATGTTAATTACTGTCAATTAAGGTTATTAATGTTGATTAATGTTAATTATTGTACATTAATGATTAATTATTGCTGAGTAATAAACAAGTTACGGTTAAATTATGTAGTAAAATAATGCAACCTAGTTAGTAATGATTAATCGAATGCTAATGAGATGTTTAGTAAAAACTAAGGGTTAAAATGGATAAATGATTATTGTAATGTAAAATTTAGTAGTATTAATTTGATAAGTAAATATTAATTGCAAGGTTAGATAATTAATTAAGAAGTATGGATAAGAATTAAGTTATAAACCATTAGTTTTATAAGGATCATGCTTAAGATTAATTAGAAAACGGGATTATTATTGGTAATTAATAAATTGAATTAGTGAACTTATAATTAAAGAGAATTTACATATTAAAAATATTAGAAACCATTAATTAAATGATTAGGTAATTGTAATTAATGGTTTGATAATTACTGTTAATTAAATTAAATGGGGAAGCAGGCAAGTTTAAACTATATAATATGTATATAACATTTATTATTTATTAATTAAATGGTCAAATGTTAAAATACGAATAAGGATATGTTTAAAATTGTTATATTAAATAAATGATTAAATTTAATTGAATTAAAGGTTACGGTTGAGAAGTGACCCAACCAACACTTTTAATATTAATTTAATATTTAAAAAAGTCCAAGTCCAAGTTGAGGGCTGAATGGGTTGGATGAAATTTAATTTAGGGATAGGGGTAGTAATGGGAAGAGTCGGCAAACTTGGTATAAGATGGTGAAAGGGGGAAGGAGAAGGGGATCCTTTTTCTACTTTAGGATTTTGGAGAAGTGGAGCTTTTCTTTTACCTTAGGATTTTGGAGAAATTGGGAGAGGAGAGCTGCAAGAGGGGATTTGTTGGAGTATGATTTTCTAAAGGGATATAACGGGTTGGCTTGTACTCGGTTTGGGCTCGGGGGTCCAAAGGGGTACCTTTGGAGCTGGGTGGTCGGCGAGACCTCGCCAGTTGGTAGGGTGGCAAAGCTGGTTCGGTTGGTTGAGTTTCAGAACTGTGGGGAAGGCTTGTGACTGCAGGGAAAAGCAAGGAGAAGCAGCAACGAGGACAGCAACAAAAAGAAAGGATCTGCAGCTATCTACAGGTATTTCTCCTAAAGGTATACTAAGCAATTTCTAGCCCTGTTATCATTTTATCAAGTTTTTAATAGATGGTAAATTCGTGATTGAATACACATGTATTAGTTGTTACACCTGCACAAACATAAATGGTTAGAAGTAGGTGAACAGTAAATACATAAATTTCAAAACCTGCAAATGTAATTGTCATAGTTTTTACAGACCTGAAATTGAACACAAACCCACAAACAGAAACAGAAATTTAGACAAGTAGTGAAATGTATGACTGTATATAAAAGTTAAAGGAGACCCGGTTGGGGGTCTTACACTCTAGGGGGCCCTCTCTCTCGTCTCCCCATGGCCCAGTGGCTTCATTGTGCATTCATTTCGTAAACTAGGGTTTTGCTCAGTGTAATTGCATGCAATCTCGCATTGGTGGGTCAACTCTACAAAAACCTCCCCCGAGCCAGTGTTGGTAGTGTTCCCACGTCGGCATTGCACACACACACTTGCGGGAGTCAACGGCACGCAATCTTCCTGCTCCGTTTGCTTTTTGGCTCCCGGACGGAAATTCACCAAGTGTCCCTGAACGGCATTTTCATGCGACTTGCAACTCGACATAACTCGGAAACCGAACGTCGGACCGACGAACCGTTGACTCCGTTGGTCTCCTGGCGTGCGATTACCTCTAGGGGGCCCTCTCCCTCATCTCCCCATGGCCCAGTGGCTTCATTGTGCATTCATTTCGTAAACTAGGGTTTTGCTCAGTGTAATTGCATGCAATCTCGCATTGGTGGTTCAACTCTGCAAAAACCTCCCCCGAGCCAGTGTTGGTAGTGTTCCCACATCGGTATTTCCCACACACACTTGCAGGAGTCAACGGCACGCAATCTTCCTGCTCCGTTTGCTTTTTGGCTCCCGGACGGAAATTCACCAAGTGTCCCTGAACGGCATTTTCATGCGACTTGCAACTCGACATAACTCGGAAACCGAACATCGGACCGACGAACCGTCGACTCCGTTGGTCTCCTGGCGTGCGATTACCTCTAGGGGGCCCTCTCCCTCGTCTCCCCATGGCCCAGTGGCTTCATTGTGCATTCATTTCGTAAACTAGGGTTTTGCACAGTGTAATTGCATGCAATCTTGCATTGGTGGGTCAACTTTGCAAAAACCTCCCCCGAGCCAGTGTTGGCAGTGTTCCCACGTCGGCATTGCCCACACACACTTGCAGGAGCCAACGGCACGCAATCTTCCTGCTCCGTTTGCTTTTTGGCTCCCGGACGGAAATTCACCAAGTGTCCCTGAACGGCATTTTCATGCGACTTGCAACTCGACATAACTCGGAAACTGAACGTCGGATCGATGAACCGTCGACTCCGTTGGTCTCCTGGCGTGCGATTACCTCTAGGGGGCCCTCTCCCTCGTCTCCCCATGGCCCAGTGGCTTCATTGTGCATTCATTTCGTAAACTAGGGTTTTGCTCAGTGTAATTGCATGCAATCTCGCATTGGTGGGTCAACTCTGCAAAAACCTCCCCCGAGCCAGTGTTGGCAGTGTTCCCACATCGGCATTGCCCACACACACTTGCAGGAGCCAACGACACGCAATCTTCCTGCTCCGTTTGCTTTTTGGCTCCCGGACGGAAATTCACCAAGTGTCCCTGAACGGCATTTTCATGCGACTTGCAACTCGACATAACTCGGAAACCGAACGTCGGATCGACGAACAGTCGACTCCGTTGGTCTCCTGGCGTGCGATTACCTCTAGGGGGCCCTCTCCCTCGTCTCCCCATGGACCAGTGGCTTCATTGTGCATTCATTTCGTAAACTAGGGTTTTGCCCAGTGTAATTGCATGCAATCTCGCATTGGTGGGTTAAACTTGCTCACCTTGCAAACATCATCCATCAAACAGAAATGTGATGGAGTTGAAATCAATGGATTGCTTGTCACAATAGGCATTCATAAGTTTGCGTAATTGAATACTCCTCTTAATCCCTAAAAAATACTTCATTCCCATCCTGCAGATCCCAAACAATGTCAAAGGTAAGAAGGATTTCCATATAATCCAAATATATGTTTTTTTTCAAATATATTTTACATGGAAACATAGCAAAATGGAATCTAATATTTCGTTTGCATTGGGAAGAAAAGATTGGCAAGGCCAACATTGGCTTCCTTTTGGATTAATATCTCCATTTATAATTCCTCAGATTTATACAGTTGTCTTAATCCTAACTGTATACATTGCATGAGAATAAACACCATCAATCTCATTTTTGAGACTTGGTTGTCATGTTAATGCAAATGTAAATGTAAAGGTTGCCTTTACAGGACTTTTGAAACTGAGTGTGGGAAAGGGGATCATGATCGAGATGTTGTGTGCATAAAAATTACATTCTGCAGGTAAAAATGGAAGTTTACGAGAAATTCTCTCATTAGTTACACAAAATCTATTGTTGAATGGTGTTCTTCAATAATTGTAGATGGAACAAGAAGACGAGAAGAGGACTCAATAAGGAAAGGACATGTGCAAAGATATTTTTGGGAGGTGGTTGATGTAGATCAATCACATAGAATAATGCATGGAATTTGTGGATTTCATTTAGTTTGAAACTCAAACAATGTTATAGTAGAAATATGGACAAGAAAATTCTATCACTCCCCATTATTCTAGGTATAAATATTGAATTATCCTAGTTGGATGAGGACTAATCAACCATTTCACCACATTATGATCATGTCTCAAATCTTGTACAACCAAGTTTAGGGAATATGAGATTAAATCTTATCAACTAGCATGAATACATTACATTTTGTCTATTTAGTGGACTCACACGTTGGAACTGATGTTTTTTAAAATGAACATATATGCAATGGTTTCCCTGAAAGATAATGAATGGGGCACTCACTATTTGTTGGCATGTTCCTTAAAGGCGAACCAAACCCTCATGTCTCACTAATAGATGACAATGGTGATCAACTTGTAATCAGTTTGATGGTTATTAAAGGATAATATCTAACACTGGATGACCAAACATGGAAGAAGGTTGGTTATGTATTTCAAGATTAGACTAGGTGAATCTATATACCACTTTACAAACTTAGTTTTCGATACAAACCTCAAACTACAAACAATGCCAAGGAAGCACCCATCAAAGGTATGATACTTCAAGCCTCATTGTGAACATGAAAAGTTAATGGAGATCATTAGTAATAGACATGATCCAAATGGTCTACTTAAAGGACCATAGGTAAGTAGATAAGTAAGATTGCCTAACATGGTCACTCTTGTGTTATATTCCAAGGTATATGGGTTGTTTGTTATTTTTGTTAATTTTTCAATTCATTTATGTAGATTACTCATATTAAATTGTTCATAATGAATTAGTCTAATAATGGTGTCCTTGTATGTGTCCAGATTATCCAAAGAATCATAAGCACATGAAATCCCATCAATAAGAACAATGGTCTTTTTCAACACCACCAAAGAAAAAATCAGAAAAATGAAATGACCTACTTCAAAAATTATTTTATTACTTATTGTGCATGGTCCATCAAACAAAAGGTAAACAAACACAATTATATGGCCTACAATGTAGGTCTTTTGATGCTCTATTTCACAAGGTTTTAACAAACACACTTGTTGTGATCATCATTAAAGTCTACAATTTCTTTCAATGAATGTGCCAAATTGACCTAACAACATAGGAAATTGAAAACCACATCCATTGAAAGGAATAATTCAGTTTTTTTTGTCATGAATTAATTTACTATCATGGATTTATGGCTCCCGGCAGTGTTCCCACGTCGGCATTGCCCACACACACTTGCAGGAGCCACCGGGATAGTTCCAGGGGTGCCCCTCCCCTCCTACCCGGTGGCCCATGTGTCACCTTGCAGGTCCATCTTGGAAACTAGGGTTTTGCTCAGTGTGGGAGTGTGCAATTTTTGCACACGGGGGTCAACTTTGGAAAATCATCCACCGGGAAAGTATGGCTAGTGTTCCTAGCCCGAACCTGTCTAGACACACCTGCAAGTCTCCCCGGAACCCGGTTTTGTTGCATGGTTGGAGTTCTATGCCCCCGGTAGGTATCCAGCAGGTGTCCCTGAAGGCCTTCTGGTAGTGAGACGGGATGAGCCATAGAATGAAGACCGTGGCTCGGATCGATGAACCATTGACTCCATTGGATTCAGCACACCGGGATAGTGCCAGGGGTGCCCCTCCCCTCCTACCCGGTGGCCCATGTGTCACCTTGCAGGTCCATCTTGGAAACTAGGGTTTTGCTCAGTGTGGGAGTGTGCAATTTTTGCACACGGGGGTCAACTTTGGAAAATCATCCACCGGGCGGGTATGGCTAGTGTTCCTAACCCGAACCTGCCTAGACACTTTGGAAACTAGGGTTTTACAGGTCCATGATGATGATGATGGTGATGATGATGAAGATGTTGATGATGATGGCTTGGTCTAAGGTGGTGCTCTCAACTAGCTAATTCATTATGAAATATTTAACAAGACATGAATTAAATTTAATATAAGTGTATTGTTTAATATAGTGAGCATGAATTGAATTAATTTTGTTGGGTGAAGCCAATAACCAACATGATGAACATAATATAATTTTAGGGTTTACTGATCATATGTAAAAAATGGCATATTCATAAACTTGACATACAAGAGAACTTTTGGCATATTTATAAACAACGTAAACGTAAATTTGGCATATCAAGAATGCAAAATTGACATATTCATATGAAACATACATGTGAAAATTGAGCATATATCAATATTCAATTACAAATAGTATAAATAGTATAGTATTAAAAGTATGTAACGTACCTCATCATGCTAGATCCCACCTATTATCATACAACCAAGCCCTCCGGATCATCTCTTATACTGATGGTCTCCATTAGTCTCTCGTGCTCTGTATCCGGTAAGAAGTAGCGTACCTTCGATGTATTTCGACTAGGAATTGTTCGTACCTGAAGGTTTGTGCCAATGATTAAGTTGGTAAAGTGATACACACTTGCACCTGGTTTGTAATCCCTGTAAACATATCCACCCTTCTTTCTTCCATTGCTGTCCCGTGTCAAGTATTCACCTTTAACAACCATAGACCCAGTTGGAAAGTGGTTGTTTTCATCGTCAGTCATGGACACAATGAGGGTTTGCTTTCCATCTATACAGCGTGCCAACCAGTATTCATCACCCCATTCAGTATCTTTTGAGGCAACCACTGCGTATATGTGCCCTGCATTATATGATTGTAGGTATATGATCAAAATATTTTTCGTGCGATACAAGGCCATTAATATGCATTTGAAGACTACGTAAACAAACAAAAAATGTTAAGGAAATGCATCATACCGGGTTGTACAAGGTCTGAGACATGATCAAAATCTGCAGAAATAGATGATTGGTCTTCTTCCAACGGAGTTAACTCAACAATTGCACGCTGATCAAGTGGAAGTGATATGCAATCCCATCCATCAACCCAATCCAATGATTCACACCCATCCCAGTCACCATCACAACAAGGCGGGCAAAAACAAGCGAGTTTTCTGGTCCAAATTTCAAATACTGGGTTATCAGAGCTTCGAACCGAATGAAAGCCATGAGTCCTAGGCACAGTCTTGCATTCCCATGCATGTGAACGATCTATGTCTACCACCTCCCAAAAAAATATCTCCACATGTCTCTTTCTTGTGGATTCTACTCGCATAGTTGATTCCTCTCCCATTACTGACGTGCACCACCTGACTATAGATTGAGCATTTAGAATAGTAGATTCTGTAGATACTTTCAATTCCTCTCTTCGTAGGGCTGTTTTGACACATGCTCCGGCTCCATCATGCTATCCTTTACCATGCCCAGTCTCAAAATAGTTCCACATATGTGGCACTTTGTAGTTTTTATGCAATGAACACAACCATTGAAATATGCGTGCATTTTTGAACTGACCAGAACACCCATCAGACCAAATCCAGTGTTGGTCCATCTGTATGTTCCTTCCCTTCAAGTGATCATAGAACATGATGAAGCAATGCCGTACATAGTGGAAGTCGTGGCACCTATCATCACTTATGTAGAAGTGATATTCATTCAGAATTTCTCTTTGCTCTTCAGTGCTATTTGGGCCATGCCTATATGTGATATGGACCATCAAGGAAACCTGCTCAGAGTGATAATACTGACTTTGGATCTCATTTTGAGGTTGCAGAGTGTAGTTCTTGGCAAAATCAACAACTGAAAGTATAGTACCAAGGGGAAATGTATCTCTGCATATTCTAAACTTCTCATCCTGCCATCGTGCCACGTGGACATGCTGAACATATTGATGTGTCTTTTCAATAAATTTCTTGATGAAGTCACTAACTTGTACCTGGTGACACAAAATGATCTCAATGTCAGTTTTTTGTTGTAAGTAAGGATTGAAATGTAACCGTTAAAACATAATTTTATAGATATAAATGCATACCTGAGATGTCACCAATTGTATTTTTTTGCTTTCTTTCCCTGGGACTATTTCATAGTTGATATATTTGAAACTTTTCATGTCTGTAACCATTTTCCCAAATTCACTGTCTCCATTCTCGTGCATACATTGGCTCAATAATGCCATTCCAGCACAGTTGGAGCATGTTCCATCCAAACAAGATTTTGCATAGTATGTTTGCCCCTCGGGCCTATTGCACATGATGCTATGAATGAATTCTCTTGATGAAGTCAGTGGTATTGTCATGGAGCAATCCTGCACAATGTTAGTATGCAACACACGACGAATGTACAAAAATGTTTCATAGTAATATTCATATTCTACATGGTATCTACAACAACAAGTGTTACAAAGAGTATTTATTCTAACATACCATGGCTTACATTTCTCAAAAGATCTTTGCCCCAAGTTCAATTGTCTATGCTCAATTTTAAATTTCTCGTAAAGCTCTGTCTGTGTTATATCAAGAAGATGCTTAGTATGTGGTTCACGATCCTTTGAACCCCTTCTTAGTTTTAGTACATCCTTTCGGTTTGAAGAAGGCCTTGTGTGATCATGCCAAAAACTGTGCACTAGTCCCTTTATTGCATCAACTAGCTTCATGTCACGACGTGGCAACCGACCAACAAAGGCCCAAACATCTGTCTGATCGGTTGTGTCAAGATGTTCTCTTCTAATAGAATACCTACGGAGGGTTTTTACATTCAAATTAACTAGTTCGGATGTAGGCCTGAGAATACGAAGGGACCTGGTGTTCTTATCTGCAATTGATTGTGACAACACACGACGAGCAGCATTGCGGTCCTTTGAACGTGTGTTCTTACCAATTTTACCAAATGCATCTACTAGGCTTTTAACTATATGAGAACTTGGTTCAGAATCCTTTATCATCTTTATCCCTAACTTTTTCCTAACAACATTCATGCTCCTAGATTTTAACAATGATAAAAATAATCTACATTTATCTCCATCACATTTAGAAACAAAATATTTATCAAGTATCTGTTGAGTTTGATAAGCAATACTACGTTTAGATAGCGTACCTTCAATGGAATTCATAAGTCTTTCATCAACTTGTATACGCTTCGGAGTTCTTCGACGTGTGCTTGCTAATGGAGGTAAGGGGGTTGGAATTGTACCATGTAGCGCATCACCAAGACGCTCTGGCGTTTCAGTAGTAGCTTGGTGTCCTTCATTCTCTTCCTGGTAGTTGGATGGTGGAAGTCCAACATCCTCATCCATGGTCTGTGGAAGTCCAACATCCCCTTGTGGAAGTCCAACATCCTCATCGATGGTGTGGATAACATTATCTTCTTCAACAGTAGGCAAAATGTCCAACGCCTAACTGACTTCATCGCTTGTATAACCACATCCGGATAGCAAATTGGGTGTTTCTTCGTGAGCTTCATCTTGAGATGGTAACTTATCACTTTGGCTTGAAGTGGGAATTGAAACATCCCCTAATGAGCACCTACGTTTTGCTTCTTGATTACTTCCATGGGGTGCTTGTTCAACAACTATTGTGGAAATTGAAGGTCCCTCTTGTCGTGGATTAATAGGATGAACCATGGTATCCTCTACAATTGGATTTGGATTAGTTTCCAAAGAAAGCCTCCGATTCATCATGTATATTCTTTTCTTTTCTTTCTCTTCTTCAATGACTTCTTGAGATCTCTTCTTCCTTGTTGATTTGTTTACTCGGTTACGTGCATTCCCCATCACCACAATGATCAATTCAATATAGTTTGTTTTTGTTGCTCCTCAATTACAAGCTCTTCAATAATAAGCAAATGGAAGTTCTTCCTTGTTGGTCTTGAAGCTTGATATCTTATCTTGTGTGCTCCTCAAATATAAGCAAAATGAATCTTTCAAAGGCCTTATCTTTGGTGTTCTTCAATTGGAGATTCTTCAAGCTTGCTAATTATTTTCTTCAAATATGGCCATATAACCCAACACCACAGTGAGCAACCATGAAAGATGTCCTCAATGCTGCACCCGCATAAAAAAAAATGATGGAGTTGGTGTAGAATGTGAAAATTTTCAGACGCGGGCTCGTGCTGTTCGAAAAATCGCGGGATTATTGTTTTTGTTCGGACAGAGTGAAGTTGCTCTCGGACAGCAACAGGCCATTATTTCTGGAGTTGAAAAACGCGTACGCGTTATATAAATACAAAACGCGTGCGCGATATGTAGTGAAAAAACGCGAACGCGATATAGTCAAGCACAATAAATAGGTTAGGTGCACGGCTAGGGCAACGAACAAAATCAAAGAAAACTAATAATTTATATGATTGCATACAAAACAAATGTTTTGTATGGTTTAATACCCCCTAGCTCTCTCCCAATAATCCCTAGATACCCCCTATCTCTTTCTAAATATCTGTCCCTCATTCTCCCTACATGTTTCTTTCATGTTTCTTTCTCTCCCTTCAGCCATGTCTCTACCACCCAACTCTCCATCTCTCCACCTTCTCTTTATCTTCGTCATTATCCCTCCCTATAGAAATCTCTCCCTTCTTCTCCCTTAATCACTAACCCTCTACGCCTTTATCCCTCCCCCCTGCCCTCTCTGTCTTACCTTGTTCCTAGAGCCCCTCCCCCATAAAGGCCTTTAGACCATCTTCTAAACATTAATCCCTAAGTGCATAAGTGCACAAGATGATGAGGAGGAGGAGGGTGATGACAATGAAGATGATCATGATGTAGATGAAGATGATAAAGATGATGAGGAGGAGGAGGGTGATGACAATGAAGATGATCATGATGCAGATGAAGATGATAAAGATGATAATGTTGATGAAGATGATGGTGATGATGATGAATATGTTGATGATGATGGTGATGATGATGATGATGAAGATGATGGTGACATGATGGAGATGTTGATCTGATGAGGAAGATGATGATGATGATGGTGATGATGGTGATGATGATGAAGATGTTGATGAGGACGATGATGGAGATGAAGATGATGATGATGAAGAAGATGATGATGATGGAGATGTTGTGTTGATGGGGAACCTAGAGATGACAATGATGATGAAGATGGTGATGGTGATGGTGATGGTGATGACGATGAAGATTTTGATGATGATGCTGATGGCGATGATGATGAAGATGTTGACGATGATGGTGATGGTGATGTTTAGATGATGATCATGATTATGTTCAGAAGATCATGATGGTGATGATGGTGATGATGATGGAGAAAATGACAATGATGGATATGTTGATAAGGAACCTGCAGATGCCAATGATGATGATGATGGAGATGTTGATGAGGAACCTACAGATGCCAATGATGATGGTGATGACGATGAAGATGTTGATGATGATGGTGCTGGTAATGATGATGATGATGATGATGATGAAGATGAAGATGAAGATGATGGTGACATGATGGAGATGTTGATCTGATGAGGAAGATGATGATGATGATGATGGTGATGATGATGAAGATGTTGATGACGATGATGATGGTGATGAAGATGATGATGATGAAGAAGATGACGATGATGATGGTGATGAAGATGATGATGATGAAGAAGATGACGATGATGGAGATGTGTTGATGGGGAACCTAGAGATGACAATGATGATGAAGATGGTGATGGTGATGACGATGAAGATTTTGATGATGATGCTGCTGCTGCTGCTGATGATGATGATGATGAAGATGTTGACGATGATGGTGATGGTGATGTTCAGATGGTGATGATGATGATGATGGAGATGTTGATGAGGAAGGGGGAGATGACAATGATGATGAAGATGTTTATGGTCATGAAGATGATGATGATGGTGATGGTGATGATGATGGATATGATAGAGATGGCGATGAAGATGATGATGATGATGATGATGGTAAATATGATGAAGAAGATGATGATGATGGAGATGTTGACCTAATGACGATGAAGATGATGATTATGGTGATGATGATGAAGATGTTGATGCTGATGATGATGGTGATGAAGATGATGATGATGGAGAAGATGATAATGATGGAGATGTTGATGAGGAACCTACAAATGCCAATGATGATGATGATGATGGTGATGACAATGAAGATGTTGATGATGATGGTGATGGTAATGATGATGAAGATGATGATGATGATGGTAATGGTGATGGTGATGTTTAGATGATGATGAAGAAGATGATGGTGAGATGATGGATATGTTGATCTGATTCAAGGAAGATGATGATGATGATGATGATGGTGATGGTGATGAAGATGTTGATGATGATGATGATGGTGATGAAGATGATGATGATGAAGAAGATGATGATGATGGAGATGTTGATGTTGATGGGGAACCTAGAGATGACAATGATGATGAATATGGTGATGGTGATGGTGATGGTGATGACGATGAAGATTTTGATGATGATGGTGATGGTGATGTTTAGATGATGATCATGATGATGATAATGATGATGGAGATGTTGATTTGATGAGGAATATGATGATGATGATGATGATGATTATGATGATGATGATGATGATGGTGATGATGATGAAGATGTTCATGATGACGATGATGGTCATGAAGATGATGATGATGAAGAATATGATGCTGATGGAGAATATGATGCTCACAACTCCCTCTAGTCTCTCTCTCCCCAACCATCAATATCTCTCTCTCTCTCTCTCAAACACACACACATACACACACATTATGTCACTTTCCATTCTCAAACCCATCCCCCCTCCATCCATATCTATCTCCAACTTTCTCCCTCCATCCCTCACCCTACCTTCTCTCCCTCCCTCTCTCATCGCCTGTCTCTCACCTTCTATCCCTCCCTCATCTTTCCCTCAACCTATCCCAATCTCTCCATCACTCCCTCTCTCTCCATCGCCACCACTCTCTGCATGTCTCCCACCAACACTTTCTGTCCCTCCCTTCCTATCTCTTATTTCGTTCTATCCCCATCTATCTCTCACTCCCTCCAAATCCATTCCTCCCCATTGTCCCTCTCCCTCCCTCGCTCTATGTCTCTCCCCCCTTTGTATTCTTTATTTCTCTCTCACATCCCCCTTGCCTCCATCCATTCCCCCTTGTCACTCAAGTCTCACTTTCAACTTCTAACCCTATACCTCTTCAGAACCTATTCTACTCCTAATAGTGCTCTCAAGCTCCACTTCCCTTCACCCCCTGTACCCCTGTAGCCCATCATGTTCTCATTCCCTTCATCTCTCCCCACTCAAGCTTCCAACATCCTTCTAAGCCCTTGACCCTTTCCCACCCCTATTAAATATTAACCATAGATTCCCTTGACCCTTCCCCACCCCTTCTCAAATATTAAACAAAAATTCCCTTGATTTCCACACCCCCTCTTTCTCAAGTATTAAACATGTATTTTATGATTTGAATAACGCGAGCGCGTTTTTTAACTATATAACGCGTACGTGTTATGTAGTTATATAACGCGTACGTGTTAAGTATTGATATAACGCGCACGCGTTATTTAGTTATATAACGCGTACGCGTTATGTAAATCTAAAAGCGCGGCAATATTTTTGAATTTAAACAGGCCGAGTCACATGCTCACATGTCAACAATAATCCTATGTGTATGCTTGGGAGTTTGCTTCGGTAATTCCAAACCTGTGCTATGTTAATGAAAAACCAAAGCTAATTGGGTATTTCTTCCAGTTTCTGGAGAAGCCTGTGCTTAGCCACTCGTTACAATATGCTACACAGAGTCATTTTTGACGAAATCTTAGACACAAATAGCATTTTTTCTGCAGATTCCAAATATGTAACTTTTATTTTGAAATATTAATTTTTCCTATTTTCTTTCAATTTCTTTTCTGTCCTACCTCCTTAACTCGTGAAACACACTGTTAGTGTTTCTTCCATAACTTTTTCAATTCTCAATCATTTCAAAAAAAAATTGTATGGTGCACAAGAGGACACTAACCTCCACGTTCTATGAAAAACCCATTTCAAGATTTTTGCATTAAGACCTTCAAAGGCTCTACCCACAAAAGATGTACTATTTTCGAGGTTTGATCACTTAGACAATTATAAAAAAATTATAAAATTACTAATTTAATTTTCGAAAAATAATGGCGCACAAGTGCTATGTGTTCTCTACATGCATGCCGATTTTTGTAGCTTGATTCCATCATTTAGGCCCTCAAAGGCTCTACCCACAAAAACATATACCTTATCATTTGCCTGAAAAATAAAAAGTGTCTGTTAGGAAAAATGAAACTTGACATAGCTATGCAAATTTTCAATACATAAAAGTTATATATTCAGAAACGTGATTCAATTTCCTACATTTCATCTTTTTTACTCAATGCAAGATATTTTACGTAAGTAGATCAAAAAATCTAAGTAAGTTGAGGGATGCCTGCTTTTTCAGTTTTCTATTGCATCTAACGTGCCAAAAGTGACCCTCATTAGCTTGCACTGACCCAAATCATACTTTTGATGGCATCCCTATCAACAATGTTCATAAGTAGACCATGAGTCATAATTATATGTAACAACCCTAGTATGTCCAAATACTTAAACAATACTAACATTTCTGGTGGAAGAATACTGTGCACCTCAATCTCCTTTGTTAGTTTTAAAAAAACACATAATGTTTCGACAAAAGAGACTTACTTTTAATCAACCCATAGACGCCTTATTGGTTACCTCTTGCTGAATTTACGAAGGTGAATTCGTTTGGTTGCGTCTCACAGGTAGAGTCCCTTCCTCGGTTCAACCATCCTTACATTCTCTTCCTCGAGCTGAGCCCAACTAGGCCTGAGTGTTTGCAACCTGTGCTCTGATACCATATGTAACATACCCATTAAACCTGCGTCAGTATTTAGTGAATTTTGGAATTTAAGTCGCAATGATTACTCATACTCTCACGATACATACAAGTAATATTTTGAAGTAGATAAGGAATTTGTAATATCTGCTCAACATTAAATGATAGTAATGAAATGATCATATAACTTCCTTTACCTTACTTGAGTAATTATATGTATGGACATTGTGAGCATACCCTATAGCAACACTAAAGAACTCATAACTCTATATAAGTCAACTAAATCATCCAGACATGTTAGCTGGAAAACATGTATTGATATTTTTACCTTGAATACCTTCATGGAAATTTTACCCATACGTAGTACCATAATGTATCTAAACCACCAATAATACATTTATATGGCAATAACATGATTAACATTAAACTAGCTTTTACTAAAGAACACTTGACACAACAACCAACCATATTGGTCACACACATGAGAAAGACAACAATAATTTACGTGGTTCACCCGATATACGGGCTACATCCACCAAAGAGAGTCATTTTATTCATCACAAAAATGGGGATTACAACGTACAACAATTGTTGCTTTCCACTAGCTCGAAGCCTTTGACATAAAAGTTATTCTCAAGATATTTCTTCACTAACAACTATGACATGGGACTATGTATAAATCCACAAAGTGCCTTTCAGGCATCCAACTAGGAAACCACAACCATATCACAATCTATCTTCGTACTACCATATATGTATAAATACTTATGTCAAACTATAACCAAGTTTTGTACAATACATAATAGAGTTCCGTATCACATTTTAACCTTTAATCCTTCATAAGTCGATGATTTAAACCAAGCAAAAATAAAAGGAAGAACCGTGATCATAAGATTCGACTCGCTCGTTGGTAGCATGCATATTAAAAGCATATGAGACCCAATGCATCCATAAAACATAGAAATTGGGGATCAACTTGCAAGCCGTCTCTTCCCATTACTAAAATTATTAAACCGAGGAATTGTTAAACACACAGCATATATACCAGATATAACTAAAAAACAGAGGCGTGGTTATAATATGTACAACATAAAACTACAAACCGAAAAACGCCAGATCTGGTTGGCAGGTATCAGGACGAGGTTTAAACTATACTTGAACATAAAAGCAATCAACGCAGAGAAATGCAATCTCTTAGTTAAGATCAGTGTATGATATGTAAACTCCCAAAGCGGGACAAGGGGATTATTATAGCAAATGCAACTGAGATTAAATAAAATTAACTCTTTAACCGCTAACCTTCGTTTAGGAAAAGAGGAAGAGATCATGCCCCTGTAAAACATACATAAACAAATTTCAAAGTGATCCAGCCGAAAATGCAGCAGAGGGTTTACCTAGGAAAGATTTTCTAATCAACTGAATAAAATGTACAGGAATCGAGCACCCTTTTGGGAACCATCCTTTCCCCACCACGACTTCACATCCGCGCCACTCTACTCTTACAGAAATCCAAAACAGAAAACTCAAAGCATAAACAATATCTAACCAATTCAGGACTGTGAGGATTTACATCCCAAATGACTGATCAACGATTATTTCTAAATTCTAGTGCAGGAGTGAAGTTCAATGCAACCCCTATTTCACATCGGGCACCATTCTTCTCTTTAGAGAGCCAAAACAGAAGAATTCATATAAAGAAAACTAGAACCCTTCAACGCAGGCCGCATTCATATAATGAAAACCTGGAAAACAAATAGACGCAGGAAACATTCCTATACCCATTCCACGCAGGCAGCATATATAAATAAACTTGGAACCATTCCACGCAGGAAGTGCTATCGCTCAACCCTAAAAGTACAGTAAACAAATCAGAAAAGATCCCAGAGGAGGTTTCCTCAGATCTACGCAGTATAATTAAATCTACACATTGTCTTCTACAACTATTTATACACTGTATATATATATATAATGCAGCGAACACATACAACACAGAAAACACAAGCATCCATGGGATCGGATTCACAGCAGCAGTGAATCTGATATTTCAGGCTGATTTAGACAGAGGAAAAGAAGAAACACACATCCGTTCAGGCATTCACAATATCATTGATTCTGATCTTTCGCTCTTATTTATACAGAGGAAAGCTAAGAAGAAAAACCACAACTGTTCAGGTATTCACAATATCGGTTATATGATCTTTTACTCTGATTTAGACAGAGGAAAGGCAAGAAGAAAAATGCACAACCAAAAATATCCATACTTAGATATTTCTCTCCCAAATTCGCAGACCGTAAACAACATATATATAACCAGGGCGATTTCATCGAATCATTTTTACTATCAATACAGTATCTAGACGCAAACCTATGAATCTATCCTATACACAGGGTCCAGTAACCGTAGGATTGAGCTATACTAGTCGTCCCTTCCACAGAGTCTATGCGCAACCATAATGTATCATCAGCATATAAACCAGAATGAAAACAAAAAACTCTCTGCTGTACTCAAACACGTTAATACAGCAAGTAAAAAAAATAAAGACTCTTAGGTTAGAATACTTTCCCAACATAACTTAAGCCTTCTTGGAAGGAAGGATCCAGACGCAATTCCTTTCCATCCAAAGCCAACACTGCCCATCTCCTGTCCCCCTCCCAACCCAAGAAACCCCTATAAAAAGGTTCTTGTGGGAGTTCGGTATTCCTTAACAAAATGACAAATGTCAACAAGCTAAATAGCGTTCCTTACCACTAGGAAAGTGGTGGTTTTGGGTGCGCCTAACTCACTTGATCTCACCTACTAGCTTTGATTCGCATCAAACTTTACATTACCGTGAGTTCTCTAACATGCTTCGATGTACATTTATTCTTATCATAATATCTTAAGATATGCCTTTGTCTTCTCTTAATATCCTTAATATGTATATATATATATATATATATATATCTCCAACTTCATTCTTTTGTTTATTTATAATACATTTATATATATAAACACATATAATCAAAACAAGGAGCATGCTCTCCTAGTTCACAGTCTTCCTATAAATATACATACTTAAGTTTTCCAAATATTTATCCGTCATCCTTTTAGCATTTTATTTAGAATAATAATAATAAGTAGGATACCCTTCTAGTTAGGATTATTAAACCTAAGAGTTTGCTCCATGAGCATATAACATCTCTCGTCTCCTCATTAGGAGGAACTATTTAAATTTAGAAGTTCATAATGTAAGGGTATACTTTAACCTAAGGTCACAAAACCCATGGCTTCCCATTCAATCCACCCTTCTCCCTTAGTAGATTTCGGTCGATATTGTTTTAAGTCTCATCCCAACATTCATTCTCATAGGTTTCCAAATTACCACTTAGAAAAATAAATAACAAAGCTTACATAGTTTACTAATGGGGCATTGGCCTTGAGCTCCTCACCAGAAACAAGTACATAATTACATTCTCGATATACAAAAGAAGAAACGCTAAAAGGGTAATAAGCAGGATGTTATAGTCAGAGGGTAAGACAATGGCTGAAATACATTATAAATAATAAAGGGTTGGGTCATGGAGTCGGATAAACCGGAGAAACCAAGAATCATAGGCTCAAACGAAGTACCTGAAAGAAAGGAAATGTCAGACAATCTCATACCTGGGATAAATATCCATGCTCAAATGGTGGAACGTGACCTCTAGGAGGATACAATGATGATCCAATACATATGTATAACTGATGCATATATCATGGCCAATAGAATACAAGTGTTGATCCATGAGAAACATAAGTGTGAACATAGCCACAAAAATACAAAGGTGGATCTATGTCAAAACTGGAGAACATAGCCATAATGAATAAACTAGATCTATGTCTCATTAAAAGCAAAAAATGAGTGTGGCTCATTCCTGCGCAGCTTGTGAAATAAAAAAATATAATGATGTTATTATAGGCACAAGGTCTTTAATCCAAACCATTACAAGGTATGAATCCTAACCCTATGAATAAATGAGTTGATGTCGAACATGGAGGACACCATTTTATTACTGGTCATTAATGTATATCGTTAAAAAATGCGATGAAATCCCACCAACAATGAAAATGGGACCGAAGGTACTTAGTACATTCTTACAAGTGTGAATAAGATGTGTTGAAGTCGAACACTTGAGGAATCCATCGAGTAAGAGACATTGATGTATTCCCATAACTCAATGGCGAAGGAAATTGGCAGTGATGACTGCAATCTCGAAGGTACTATCGAAAACTCTAAAATTCATTCCCAGAGCAAGATGAATTAAAGTTGATCGGAAGAAGTCTATTGGAAGGTAGGCCTTAAGGAATCCTCCATCATCCAACATGAGGGACAATCAAAGTTTGATATTATTTGGAGTAGAACTGAGTACATGATGAAATATGCTGACACCAAGGAATGGCAGACACATGAGGTCAAGGAAACTATAGAATGGCCAACACATGTTTTATCCTTGAACAGTGAGCACAACACATGAGTGACTTAGGAAAATTTGAACACAAAGGGACCATGATATAAATATTCAATGTAAATGACATTAACAAATTCTCCATATGATTGGAAGAGTAACCAACCAGAGGAGTAAAAAATCTGAGATAAGGCTTATCCTAAGGCGAAAAATAGAACCCAACTTGTTTGATAAACTCAAAAACAGGTGCTTTGTTCAATGAAATAGTTGACGTGCTGCCATTATATTGAAAGACATTTGACACTCTTCCCTTCCCTTTTCTCTTATTAGGTACCTTTTTAATATTTTAACTAGCATGACAAAGATAAAAGGAAGCTCAATAGTGTCTTTCTTGTAAACTTTTAACGAGTCTAAGAAAGTAAAATCAGTACCTTATTTATTTTTTAATAAGCTCGAAGAAGAGAGAGAAGATTGCTTGATAGGAGTCCAACCATGTGTAATTTTATTAGTCCATGAAAGGGAAACTCAAGAATTTATTCATTGTTTTACGAGTTTGAAGACAAGATAGAATAATACTTGATAAGGTATTGATCCATGGATTTTAATATCGAGCCGAGATCTCTTCGTGCTCGTCGGTGTTTTCATATTTAAGGCATTTGAAAAAATTAAACAATAACTTCATATAACTACTCGTGGATTTTATATCGATCCTGAGTTGGTATCTACTCATAGGGATTTCATACAGTCTGAAGATCCTAAAGAAGACTCCAAAGGGGTACTTTTTCATAAAGTTAGTCTCCTCGCCCGAAAAATGTTAAAACAATATGAGAGAGAACTCTTCTAGTCACAATGAACTAGAGTATTCCTTTTTCGTATATAATCTAGAAATGTCTGGAAAAGGGTTAAAATTATACCTAAGTGGATGTCCTTTCGAATCCTTTAACGAGTCTGGAGTGAACAAGTATACTTGGAAATCTTGCCAATTTTAAGGATTCTAACAAGAGTGTAAAGAAAACTCCATAAAAATAATTTTCGTAAAGGTTTAACGACTCCAAAAAAGTAAACTCGTGGCCTCCTTACTATTTTTAATGAGCGCAAAGGAGAGATGGAAGAATGCTTGTAGCTTCCTTACTATTTTTAACGAGCTCAAAGGAAAGGTGGAAGAATGCTCGTAGCCTCCTTACTGTTTTTAACGAGCTCGAAGATAAGGTTGAAGAATGCTCGTAATGGGAGGATATGAGTGTCAGGGGCACGCGGGACTAGTTCCAAGCGCATGGAATGGAGATATGCATAATTCAAGGAACATGGGAAAGATAAGGACACTCAAGGTGTGTCTCCTCCTGGTAAAGGGTTTCAAATCACAAAAGAAAAATGATACATGGCTTAATGGAAATGAGATCAGAGACGAAGGATTATATAACAAGCTTAAAGCGTGGAATCCAACATCATGATCATTAGCGCAAGAAGAATCAAAATAAATGCATATGCGACTTAAACACAAAAGTGGGAGGCTTATAAGGAATGGCGAGAAATATAAGAGGAAGAAAGACATGAGGCTTCTTCTCAAATTCATGATAAATCTAGAAAGGCTCCTGAGCCTATGATAAAAACTTAGCATGGACACCAAAATGGCACAATGACCCATTTTAGGTAGGATCTATTGTTGGAATGGTGCATAATGCATATAGAGATGGTTAACGCACCAAGATCCAACAGGTTCGACCCTATGGTGAATTCAAATGGAAAAAGGTTCAAATGAATCATAATAACAGGGAAGCTTAAACCTATATGCAAGGTGACGAATATACCTGACATGATCGAACAAAGTGTTGAAAAGGACCAATAAGCAATCATGAGTCCAACGACGAATCCTGTTTTGAAGAAACATTAGTACCAAGATCATATCTAAAATATGAGTAAAGAAAGATCTGATACAAGTCACTGTGGTAGAAATAATTTCAACTTCACTATCATCAACAATAGGAATAATGCAGGTAGAGCTAACCAATGAAAACTTTATAGTGCCAAATCGTGAGGACCTACAATCAACAAGATCAACTTCAGGATGAAGATCAAATTTGACGGACATGATGGAATCTGCAGGAACAAAATTATCATGGGAGTTGAAAATCCTAGAAGCATAATCAAACTTAGTAGTTGCACCAATTTGCAGGTCTATGGGAGAGTCCAAAGACTCAACAGTGGTAAGATCAAACTCTAAAGTAAAACTGGGGTTGTATGTAACTGCAACTGGATCAACATACAAATGAATGGTAGAATGTATTATAGGCTCTAGGAAAACATCATCAGAAGGAAGTATATCATCCCAGATAGAACACATATCCAAACATTCAGATGGAGGTATCACTTGGTCAACTTCCAGGACCAAGTACCAAGAAGGTAAGCATGAATTGATAGGCTTATTCTCAGTAGAAATTGTACTCAAGGGATATAAAGATTGGTTGAACTGAGTACACTCAACTTTAGAAGATGAACACTTCCAAGGGTTCTTAAAGTTTGAAGACTTAAATTGAGACTCCTTATTTATGAAAGGCGTGGCAACTGTTAAAATTGTGTGCACCAGTAATGCATTAGATTGCAAAAAAGGTGGAGGAAGATTAGAAGTTCCCATTAATGAAAGATACATCCCCACACTGATGTTTTCACAACTCCTCACGGAATGGGTAACTGAAGGAATATTGGATCCATGATCTTGATTGAACTCAATACTATTTAAGTGTAGTTGGTCAATTGTTACAATCTTTCCTTCTTGTGGAAACTTAATGACGTGAAATATCAAAGAGACTAATACCATCATTCCTTGATTCCAATTTATCCCTAGTAGAAAATTGTAATCAAGTGGGGAATCAATCACTTCCATATCGGCCACTTTGAATACTTTTCTCTCCAGCTCTATTGGAAAATATGGAATTAATTCCATGGGATTTAAAAATATGGCCGTCGAAAGATTTCAACATGGTGACCGAAGGAAATACGTCAGGTGATCCTAAATCCTTCCAACATGATAATGACATAATGCATGTGGAGGAACCCTCGTCTACAATTGTCCTATGAATCTTAGTGTTTCCGGATATGAATTGAATCTGAAACAAAGCATGGTAGGGTAAACGAGGCTTCCAATTATCAAAATCAAAAGTGACCACTTGACTATTTGTAGGATAGAGGGCCCCTAAAACTGAAAGTAAGGTCTTCCTTTGAGTTGGACAAGTCTAGAGGACCTAAAGTGTAGACATCACACTAGGAGCTTGAGCCAAATATTCAACTATGCTATAATTATATGCAGCACGCGCATTAGGATTGAATGTTGATTTATTAAAAAGACCTTTCGGTATTCGAGGCATAGTATCGTTAGGAGGATTCTCTATGTGTAACAAATTGTCACTATCAACATTCATAGGTTCCTTACCTTTTGATCAAGATGAATTAGTTTCATAATTTTTGTTCCTAATCTGAAGATACAAATCCCGTTCATACATGAAAACTTCTCCTAATCCTAAATTTCCCCCTTGAGAGGAGGCTCCCTGGTTTCCCCATTAAGAGGCTATAGGGTTTTGATGAGCACCATCCAACAAATTTTGTGCCATGTCCACCTTAGGGAATTTCTAATTTAGATGATCCTCCATGAATAACAAGCAAGGGAATTTCGTCTTATATTTTTCATTAACGCCACCAACATGATTGTTATTATTATTTGCATTGTTTGTCCCCTTATTCCCATTTTTCTTTTTCTTATTTTTCTTCCCTCTGGGTTGTCGGTTTCCTTGAGATTTACGTATTGAAAAAACATCTAAAGGAGGGTTGGGTTTAAGGTTTCATGTGTTAATATGACTAGTTTCTGGTGAATTTTGAATTGAAAAGTTGGTACCCGAGCTAACTGGATTGTTCTCAACTGCACCAATCACTCCATCAACATGAGGTGTCCGGATAGGTTTCATAAGATCAGTCTTTGATCTCGGTGCATCAGGAATAATTTCATATAATATACCAGATTTAGAGTAAATCAAGTCTAACTAATGGGCTCTAAGAATGGATTCCTCTTCTATTGTAACCCCTGAAGTAGAAACATCGTTGGATATATATGTTAGGATATTTCAATACTCCATCCTTGTCATACATAGCATTATTTATTTTTCATAGTTGTTGATGATGTCATTTTCCCCCTAGTGGTGTGCAGATGTCATCCAGGATCCATCTAACACCTTCTGAGCCCTTCATGCATAATTTTAGGACCACTTCAGTCATTTTCCTATTTTATAGGAACCTACTGAGTGTTCTAGTGCAGTCCACCTTGTTTATCTAACTCTTGTGGGGGGTTAGAGCTATGAATGCCACTCATTGTGGCCTCACGCGCCATTTTCTAACTGGAATGCATGGAAAAATCACTATTGTTCCCTCCTTAGTCAGTTAACTGATTGTGAATTTAGTTAGCTAAGTTTAGGTTCAGTTCAGTTGAATTTGAGTCTTCCAGAGCACTCTAGTGGTGATAATCCCCATGCTAGACCAACTAAGGTTCGAATTCTCGTGCATGATTAAAATTATCTCCATTGGAACATCATTGTTGATTATACTGATTATTAGAACATGTGATATTATTCTGCTCCTATCTGAGTTTTGTAGCATTATTATTCTTCTGCTCTTTTTTACTGCAGTTTTCGCTCTTATTCTAATTTTCTGCTCATTCATTCTTTGTGAGGTATCCTTAGCTCTTTAGATCTGTTGTGACTTAGAATTTCACATGGTATCAAAGCCATAGAGTTAATAGGTTGAGCATATGCTTTCGGTAGTGCACCAGAATCTTCTCGATTTCCATAGCAAATACTGGTTCGATTGCATTGAATTCTTTGGAGAAATCCAAGAAGGTCTAGCTAGGTGTGAAGGATCCAGGTAAAAGTTCCTACTATCCTAAAGAAGTGCTCAGTAGTGGTATACCTCCTTATTGAGAGTTTTTTTCTATAGGTTATCCAATTTTTTTGAGTGCAACAACAGTTGCAACAATTACAGTAGTTTTCTACAGTTGCAGTAGTTACAATAGTTTTATGTAGTTGCAATAGTTTTTCTGTAGTAGCAGTAGTTTCACCTTGTATTCGCTCCAACAGTTGTAATGGAAAATTTGAACTCTCCTCTCTCTCCCATGATCCTGACAACCTTCAATTATATTGATTGGATGACTGATATGTAGATGGTATTGTGAAACAAATCAATGTACAAGGTGGCAATGGGGAAGGATCCTGAACCAACATCACTTGTGGATAAAACCAAGTATCTGAATAGATTGGATGAAGCATTTGGTTTCATGTGTATTCATATTTCCATAGATCTAATCTTCCACATCGAAGGATTGAAGACTCCAAGAGATTTATGTTTGAAGTTAGAGACCCTCTTCGACAAACAAGATGAGCTAAGAGGCCATATTCTGGAAAATGAGTTGATTGCTCTTCAACCAAGCAGTTTCGAGACCATTCAATAGTTATTTTCAAAATTTAAATCTTTGGTTATGCAATGCAAGTAGTGTGGAATTGAGAATAAGGATGAGAAGTTGGTGCTATACATTATGAGCAAGCTAGGTCCTGAGTTCTCTATCTTTGTCTCTACCTTCCATTCTAGGCGAATGTCAATCCCTGGTTGGAATATTCCCTCAGATTTTTTCACTGAATATCTCATCCAAGAACAAGATATGCTGATACAGATGGGTGCCTTGCAGGCCTCCAAAGATCAAGCTCTTATGGATGGAGAAGAAAAAAGTGAGAATGGGAAGGGGAAGCACAGGGTAAAGGATTAGAGGCCCTCTGAACCCAAGCTGAATTCCAATTCAAGTCCATTAGAAGGATCCTCCAGCTCTAAGAAGGACAAACAAAAGGGATTTGAGAAATCCAAGTGTTCCTCTTGCAAGAAAGGAAACCACCTAGAGAGATCTTGCATGCAGAAGAATATAGATCAGTTGACCAAGCTTCTTGAATAACACAACATTGCCCTCCAAAAGGGTGCAAGAGAGACTGATTCTGGAAGTAAGTTTCATGGTCATGAGAGATGCCATGCACTGAAGGATGGATTTTCAAAATCACAATCCCTCCTCATAGATTCAGGATCCTCCAACCACATGGTTCCATCCAAGGAATAATTTTCTTCTTTAAATCTCAAAGATGGTCCGATTATTCACATGGGAGAAAACTCTCATATCTCCGTTGAAGGGAATGGCACAATACATATGGAGAATGGTAAGTTCAAAAATGTTCTATTTGTGCCTTCTTTGTCAGCAAATTTGTTGTCTGTATATCAGATGAATCACATAGGCTCATCAAAGAAAGTGGTCTTTGGTCCTGACACAGTTGAGATTGCAGAGATATCTACGAGGAATATTATAGCGAAATGGTTTGCAAACCATGTCTCCAAGGCATATGAATTCTCACATTTTTTCCATACTCTCTACCTACCTCATCGAAATCTGATGAAGATCTGAGTGATACCTCTTTTACTGAAGATGAGGAACAAGATTTTGATGTTGAGAATAAATTTCAAGGAGATTTAGTTTCAAATCCAGATCCAACACATGCTCCCAATCCATGGCCAAGGCCAATATGGGATCACAAAGTCCTTGTAGCTGCTGGGAATACAGTTGAGGATCCATCTAACCATAGAACCACCAAATATCAATATCATGCAAAACTTGCACTATGTCATGCAGATTCACTTCTCTCATAGAGGTGCTACATGATGGTGGGGTTTGATCCACAATCTCTTGAGGATACTTTTCATGGGGGACCTTCAACCAAGTACAAATCTTGGTTGTCTGACAAAAGGTACTCAAAGGTTCATGATTTGGACCACAATGATCTATTCTCTCCAGTAGAAAGAAGGGTTCCTGAAAGACTTATTTTGGGAAATACAACTTCTACACAGTGGGATGCACATCAGAGGAGCAGATCTAGATCTAGCACTTGCATTGATATCCTATAGAAGAGCAGCTTTCCAATATTTTTGCAAAGGATTTCACAGAGGAATTTTTTTCCTTCTCTTCTTAGAATGAAGGTTCTTTGAGTTCCATACAACTGTTCTTTTTTGAGGGGGGGTATTTTTCCCATGATTTTTTCGCCATTCCTTGGTTCATGGACAATTATTTATTTTTTATGATTTATTTGATTGTATGGATGAAATTTGGTCTTAGTAAAGAGGGCCTAGGATGCAAAGAATGGATTAAGGGGGGGTGTTAGGATATTTCACTACTCCATCCTTGTCCTAGCTAGCATTATTTATTTTTCCTAGTTGTTGATGATGTTATTTTCCCCCTAGTGGTGTGCATATGTCATCCAGGATCCTTCTACCACATTCTGAGCCTTGCATGCATCATTTTAGGACCACTTCATCCAGTTCCCTATTTTATAGGAACCTACTGAGTGTTCCAATGCAGTCTATTTGAGTTATCTGACTCTTGTGGGGGGTTAGAGATCTGGATGCCACTGATTATGGCCTCATGCACCCTTTTCTAATTGGAATGCATGACAACTCACTATTGCACCCTTCTTAGTCAATTAACTAATTGTGACTCTAGTTAGTTGAGTTTAGGTTCAGTTCAGTTGACTTTGAGTCTTTCAGAGCACTCTAGTGGTGATAATCCCTATGCTAGACCAACTAAGGTTCGAATTATCCTGCAGGATTCAAATTCTCTCCATTGTAACATCATTGTTTATTATACTAATTATTGGAACATGTGATATTATTTTGCTCCTATATGAGTTCTATTGCATTATTATTCTTCTTCTCTTTTTTACTACAGTTTTCACTCTTATTCTAATTTTTTGCTCCTTCTTTCTTTGTGAGGTATCCTCAACTCTTTAGATATGTTGTGACTTAGAATTTCACAATATAAGATAGATGTGATTTTAGGAACCATTCTAACAAGAACTATGGGGGTATATCATCCTTGATAAATCTTGTCCTTCTTTGCCACTCCTGAATATGATAAAAAATATCAGTGGCCTTGTTCTTCCTAAAGGTAGACAGAAGGTCTGTGACGACATCATACCGAACAAGAAGTTGGAAATGGTTAAGGAATACTATTGCTAAATCATAAAAATGATGGTAAGCAACGGATGGTAGCTCAACGTACCACTTAGCTACTACACTAGTCATATTAACACACGAAACCTAGAGTAGAGATCATTATCATCATCTTGCACATTAGCAAGCTCATGGGAAGTAGATATTTTGAAAGTCTCTTCAACTTCTAGAGTAGTAGCTGACATCCCTTGCTCAGAATTTGAAATTGAAAATGGATCAACTTCATCAGTGGTGCTGGCCCATTTTTCAATAGTAGATCCTAATATCATGTCTTGGATTTCGACTTCATCTTGAACAACTTCATCATGAGTAGAGAGAGCACTGAAGGAAGTATTACTGGGCTTGTTATCCAAATGGATAACATCATCCTCTTCCTTCTGCTTTCCAAATAATCTGTCCAATCTTGTCTAGTTATCACTTGGATGTTCAAGAATATTAATGAGGTACTCCATATTGGAAAGCATAGTAGTACATATTGCTGTTGAGGCTCTGTCACAATCATCTAGCCAATCTTCTTCCTCTTCATAGGAAGCAAAATCTCTCTTAACAACAATACAGAGATCGAAAAGACCATATCTCTTTAGGTATGTTTCCATATTTGGTTTCCATTATTCATAGTTGTATAAAGAGAGAGAAGGAATTGCTTTCAGATCCATGGAAGCTGTTGTAGAATTCGAATCTACTGCTGCAACTGCAGAAGACATCAAAACTGCTGCAATTGAAGAAAAATTAAAAATGACTACAACTGCAGGAAACTGTTGCAACTGCAGATAACTTTGAATAACCTGCAAAACAAATGGAGATCCATAGTGGCTGTTGAATTTGAATATGTTGAAGATGGAATAACCTGCAAAACAAATAAGATTGTTGATGGAGATTTGCTGCAAATTCGAATGAACACTTCCTTAGGACAATGAGCACATGTGGATGGATCCTTCACACCTGGCTAGACCTCACTAGATTTCTCCACTGAATTCAAGACAATTGCACCAGGAATTGTTGTGGAAATCCAGAGGCTTTTGGTTCTCAATGAAAGACAACTGCTCAAAGAATTGTTGCAACTGCTACAATTGTTGATGCTGCAATTCGAATAGCTGACTCCAACTCTGATACCATGTGAAATTTTATAGGAGAGATCACACAGCTCAAGCAAACCTCACTAAAACTCACTCAAGAATAGTAGAGAAGAGAAGAAGAATTATTGAATCAATAATCACTCATTAACACAAGAAATGACAAAAACTGCTATAATCATACATCAGTTGTAAGCTAGCACTGTGAAAGTAGAATAATAACTCAATACACTTAAATGAATTCGAATACTCCTAAGGGCATTCGAATTCTCCTCAATGTGTGGCTTGGATAGCATTGGAGACATCACCCAATCAGTGGTAGTAGTCACAAATAGTCAAATATCAGTCAAATGAGACTAACTGAGTCTAATTGAGTCATGAGAGCACAAATCAAGGGATGGAGACTCCAAGGAGGGTGCATGAGGCTGTCAGTAGGTCAAGTGCCACTCCGATACAGACAACTGGAAGCTATAGGCAGTTAAACTGAGCAATAAATGGAAGAATTGGTCAATCAATGCTGCAACTGACTGTTAGTGATCCAAGTAGTGTAGTAGGGCGCATTAGTCATCCAGGTGATGAAACAAGGTGCACTAGGTAGGTAGGAGAGCTCCTGAGGGCTAAAAACAGGCTCTAGGGGGATGAACATAGGTTCCATGTGTTGGGGAGACTACCATACTGATGAATGGAGGCATGCAGAATGCATGGTTTTCCAACAATATTCCAACAACCTAATACCCCTCCCCCTACCACTTACCAGCCCCCTATATCTCTATCCCTCTCTTTATCTTTTCCACCACCCTATATCTCCCCCTTCTCTCTAACTACTCTAATGCTCCTTAAACTCCTACCACCCAACCTTGATCTTTATCTATTTCTCTCCCCCAACCCCCCTCCCCCCCTAACCCTCTCTCTGTGTCTCTCTCTCTCACCTG
Source organism: Larix kaempferi (assembly GCA_027924585.1). Taxonomy (NCBI): domain Eukaryota; kingdom Viridiplantae; phylum Streptophyta; class Pinopsida; order Pinales; family Pinaceae; genus Larix; species Larix kaempferi. The sequence continues at coordinate 8,861,682 of BSBM01000591.1, read as the reverse complement.
TATACTCCTAAACCTACCCCTAACTCTCACCCCTCTCTCTCTCTCTCCTCCAAACCCATGACACCCCATGCTCTCTCTCTCTCTCTCTCTCTCTCTCTCTTTGATCCGCTCTGTTAGTCTCTCACCCTCGTGCTCCTCCCCCTGTGTATAACCACTCCACCCCCCTCCTCCCCCTCCTCCTCATCTTCCTCCTCTCTCTCTCTCTCTCACACACACACACACACAAAACACACCTGTCACCCTAAACCTTACTAACCCCCTCTCTCACTGTATCTCTCCCATAATCCTCCACCTACAACTAACCCCCACCCCTCTCTCTCTTTAGATGTGACCCAACCCCCTAACACACCACCTCTCCCTCTCACACTCTCACTACTCGTAACCCCCTTCTCTCTCTCCCTAATCCCCCTCCTATTCTCCCTACCCATAACCAACCCCTTCTTCCCCTATATCCCTCTCCCACTCCTCCTACCCCTACCCCTCTCTCTCTCTTCCCCTAATCCCCCTCCCCCTAACACTTAGCACGCCCTCTCTCTCTCTCTCTCCGCCCACACCTTATACCCCCCTTTTCTCTAACTTCCCTAATATCCCTTAAGCCCCTTCCCCCACCATGATCTCTATATCTTTCTCTCCCTCAACCCCTCGTCTCTCCCTTACACCTAATCAACCACACCCTCCCTCCTCGTTCCCTCTCTCTCTCTCTCTCTCTCTCTCTCACACACACACACACACACACACACACACACACACACACACACACACACACACATCTACTCCTCCAGCTACCCCTAACCCTGATCCCCTATCACGCTCTCCCAATCCCCTAACACCCCATGCTCTCTCTCTCTCTCTCTCTCTCACACACACACACACACACACCCCTACTCCTCCCACTACCACTACCCCCCCCCTCTCTCTCTCTCCCCTAACCATTACTATCCACTTCTCTTGTCTGTCTCTAACCTACTCCTCCACATCCACCTAATGCCCACCCCTCTTTCTCTCCCCCAACCCCCTATCACCCCCTCTAACACACACTTTCACTACCCCTACCCCCCCCCTATCTCCCTACCCATAAAACCACCTAATACCCCCTCTCTCTCTCTTACTCTCCCTGCACCTAAACCCATCCTCCCTCTCTCTCTCCTAATCCCCCCTCCCCCTACCACTTAGCACCCCCCCCCCCTCTCTCTCTCTCTTTCCCCACCCTATATACCCCCTTCTCTCTAACTTCCCTAATCATCCCTAAACCCCTAACCCCTATCTCCACCCTAATTTTTACCTCTTTCTCTCCCCCAAACCCCTTCCTCTCCCTAAACCTAATCACCCACACCCTCCCTCCAATCACCCCCCCCCCACTCACCCTCTCTTTCTCTCTCTCTCATCATATCCCTTACCCTCACTAACCCCCTCTCTCAATCCCCAACTCCTCCCCTACCTTTAATCCCTTCTCCCTATCAATGTCTCTCTCCCCCCTCTTCCCCCTAAAAGGACCCCTCTCTCTCTCTCTCTACCCCTAATCCCCCTCTCTCCCCCATACTTTCCCTCCTTGAAACCCCCCCTCTATCTTTGTCTCTCCTAATCCCCCTCCCCACTACCACTAACAAACCCCCATATCTCTCTCTCTAACCCAACCCTCCACTCCTCATCTATACTTGCCTTTCTCTCTAACTATCCTACTCCTCCCCAAACCCATAACCCCCTAGATCTATATCTCTTTATTTTCGCAAAACCCCCTCCTATCCCCTACCTCAAAATAACACCAATGAGTCTCTCTCTCTCTCTCTCACACACACACACACCCTCCTACTCCCCCCTCCAACTAACCCCTCACTCCTCTCCCCATATCTCCCCTCCTACCCCTAACCCTTTCTAACCCCCTCTCTCACTCTTTCTCTCTCCTATAGTCCACCTACCCCTAACTCCTACCCCTCTCTCTCTCTCCCAAGACCCTAACACCCCCATCATTACTCTCTCTTTACCACCCCCTACTCCACCTCCTCCTACCTCTCACCCCTCTCATCCTCTCTCACTTTCTCTCTCCCATACTCCTCCACCTACCCCTAACTCCTTACCCTCTCTCTCTCCCCCAATCCATACTCTCTCTCTCTCTGACCCCCTATTCCTACCTCCCTCCTCTTCTCTCTCTCATGCCCCTACTCTTTCCTCTATGTTTTAACCCCCCCACCTCCTCTCTCCCTCTCTCTATCTCCCCTCTTCCCCTGAACCTTAGTAACCCCCTCTCTCACTCTCTCTCACACCCTACTCCTCCACCTACACCTATATCCCACTCTTGTCTCTCTCTCTCCCAACCCCGAACACCCCACCACCCTGCTAGCTCTCTCTCTATGTCTCTCTCTCTCACACACACACAACACACACACACACACACACACACACCCACACAGCGCCCCCCCCCCACACGCATCCCTACGCCTACCCATACAACTAACACCCCTCCTCTCTCTCTTTCTCTCCCCTCCCCTCCCTAACCCTTACTAATCCCCCCCTCTCTCTCTCCCCTTCTCCACCTACCCCCAACCTCCTAACAGCCCCCTCGCTCTCTACCTCTAACCCCTAACACCCCTCCTCTCTCTACCTCTAACCACTAACAACCCACCCTCTCTCTATCTCTCTCATACTCCCCCTACCCCTAACCTCCCTCTCTCTATCTCTCTCATACACCCCTACCCATAACTCTCCCTCTATTATTTCCTCTCCTAATCCCCCTCCCCCTTCCACTAATTACCCTCCCTCTCTTTCTAACACCAACCCCACCACTTCTCACTTATACCCCCCTTCTCTCTAACTGCCCTATTCCTCCCCAAAACCATAACCCCCCTCTCTATCTAACCCCAATCCCACCACTTCTCACCTATACCCCCCCTTCTCTCTAACCACCCTACTCATCCCCAAACCCCTAACCACCCCTCTCTCTAACCCCAACCCTACCAGTCCTCACCTATACCCCCCCTTCTCTCGAAATACCCTACTCCTCCCCAAACCCCTAACCCCCCCTCTCTCTCTCTTACATGCACACACCCACCAACCTACTCCTCTCTTTCTCTATCTCCCCCTCCCCCCTAGCCCTTACTAATATGTAGTGTCATATAAAATATAGTTGTAGTGGTACATATGTGCACGCAATTTAGTGATTAAAGTTACATGCGCGTTTTGTAATTCTATATCATGATCACATTTTTTAACTCTATATTATGCATGAGTTTTGTTTGCCACAAAAGGTTTTAGATGCGAGGGAGAAATTTGAATTTAAAATAAACATGCTCACATTTATTAGCACTAAGACCTAACCTCCTCATGTGTTGGTGTGTCATCCCTATTCCTATGTGTGTGCTTCGAAGTTTGCTTTGAACTAACCAAACTTGTTCTATGGAATATGGTAAACCATAACTAATTGAGCATTTCATCAATTTTCTCAATATGCCTGTGTTTCACCATTGGTTACATTATCCTACACACCATCATTTTTTATGAAATTTTAGACATAGATAGCATTTTTCCAGATTCCATATATATATATATATAATTTTTTTTTCTCATTTTCTTGTGTCATCACTCAACTCAAAAAGCACACTATTAGTGTTTTTTCCATAACTTTTCATTTCTCAAGCATTTAAAAAAAATTGTATGTTGCACTATTACACATTGAACTCTACACACTATAAACAATCAAGAGTACTACACCCTCACCATTATTGAAACTCACCATTATTCAAAAGTGAATATATAATTGCATACACAAATCAAATAAAGGACTATGTTCCTCTTCCAATTATTTTCACATAAGAACATACACAAGGAGCGTGAGGCTGGGCCCTCTCCCAAGTGCACATATATTATTGCGACACTAGTCGTAGGCAATGCCAGTAAGGAAAGGGATGTGCCCTTCCAAGAGGGATTTCCCACTTGATTGCAACACACCAATACAACACACACAATTATCAACTATGGATACCAATAGTAAAAAGGGGATACGCCCTCCTCAAGATGAATCACCCTCACAATTAATTGCAACATCCATGACCCCCCCACACATATATACATACAATGATCCTAATTATCAACAGAAGAAGGGATGCACCCTTCCTCAAGAGGGATCTCCCTCCCATCTGTAATCAAGCTAGAAGGGTTGTTCCCTTCTCCCATTCCCTAGTGAGTAACATTTATAACTAAACAAAAATATGTTCTCTGCATCCAAGGGATGCACCCTCCAAGGCTATTGTAACATACGCTTTTTGCTTAAGAACATTTTGTGTTAGAAACATTATGTTAAATTTTATTGTAAAGTTTTATGTTGGACAGGTGTCCAAGGATGACTGTAATTTGCACAATATTATATTATTTAATAAATAAAATAGGAGACAAACACCTAAGAGGACTGTTGAAAGAGTGGTTACTGACCCACTAGGTGGAATGGAATCTGGGGTAGAAGGCAATGGACAAGTGGCAACATCATGATGCAACTAACTAGCTGTTGGTATGGGACAACTCCCTTAAAATGTGGTCATAGTGCCCTGAAAGATGGGACTGGAGCTTGAGGCCCATTTATTCCAAACTGACCACTAAAGACCTAGGCAGTCTATATAATAGCCATCAAATTTTGAACTGAGGTTCATCACTTTTCTTGACGAGGAAATTTACCTTGGGGTTTTGCTGTGTTTGCACCCAAGAGATTTGATGAGGGGATATGCTAAGTTGTTTATCATGTTGTGAGTCTGCAAAACTCTATTGAGTTTCAAGAGTTTGATGCTGAGTGCTGAAGGCATGTTTTGAATTTAGGAGTTTGATGCTGAGTGCTGAAGGCATATTGAGTGCCTTGCTTCTACACAGATTCCATCCACTTAGTGGTTCAGTAATCAGGCTTAGGGGTTCACAAGAAGCCAGCAGTTAGGCTGCTTCTTTTGGAATAGGTTGGGAGGAACAGGCCTCCTTGGGTGTTTGTCGAACCTATCTTCATCTACAGGTTCCATTATCTTTTCTATCTTCAAACATTTTAAAGTTTCTAACTGAAATAAAATTTATGTTTTATTTTGTAAGTTTATTTAAACAAATGCAATTATTTCAGTTTCTGAGTAAGTTAAGATTCTGTATAGAAATGATTTTGATTGAATAAAATAATTCTCTGCATTTTTCCCCATGCAAGTGGATCTGCATCGTACTCTAGTACCGAGATAAATTAAGTCAGATAGATAAATGACAGTCAAAATAGCCATGTGATTGAGAAGATAAAAATGTTATATTTTCTTAAGTTTCTGCTTACTGTTAAAATTCTATGTATACATATATCAGTGTCTTCCTTAGCATTTTTCTGTACAGATAATTGTTTTCCTAAATGCATAGTAATGTTTTCTTCGTTTTATAAATATATTTTGTCTCGAAAACAATTAGTTTCCCTTTCTAAAGTATAAGAATTATCTTTCTGTGTTATAGTATTTAAAATATATATATTTATATCATAACAGTTGCAGATTTAATCTCAACATACAACATATTATTATCTTCCCTTTTAAAACAGTGTACAATTAATAAGTACCAATTTCTTCATGCACAGTACTATTCATTACTATGCTATTTATTTATTCTTTATAGCAAATAATTTTCTTGTTATACAAGTAGAGTCTTAGGTTTCAAACCTAGGGTTTTCAAAATTTTCACATTCAAAACAAACTGTCAACTATTAAGATTTCATTGAACGATAGTAATAAAAACATCGAGAGTATCAATACATTCTAGACAGAACCTAGTTATGGTTTCAAACATCACAAACACTGAAAATTTAGCTTTAACATTATCATCTTTCACAATAGGTTTCCAAACTTAAGGTTTCGTTTCTTCTTCATAGTATTATCAACTCTCGGCACACTGTCAGTATTTTAACATTTCTTAAACATAACGTCAAACCACACATTTCATTGCCATAAAACTAAACATACAAACTGCATTTGTTTCCATAGATCGAGCTAGTCAAACATCTCGATATCTTTTCAAGGTTCCTGTTATTACATTGACAGTAGAACAACTCTAAACAGAAGTAACAAAAACAAGTTTGATGCCGAGATCTTAATGAGGAGAAAAAATCAAAACCATACACTTTAAACAGAGTCAAACCCTAACCCTCGATTTTCTTATAGAATGAAAACGCAGGATTTTTAAATTCAACGAACGTCACCCAGGCCGAAACATTTTTATGGATATCAAAACTTCTACCATTACTCATTGAAAACATATGATTTTATATTATCCAAGTGTGTACATAGAAAGACTTATCCACGAACGTTACAGTTTATACATTTCAAATAAAAATCAATAGGGCTCGTTCCCTTTGGGTCGAGGTACTATCCTCCCCAAGCTATTACATTTTTTTATATAAACCCTAAATAGACGAAATACAAATTATCAGAGATAAACACGAAGATCTCAGAACACACATAAGAAGGCCATCACTTCCATCTAACCAGGGATACAAGGTAACCTCCGAGGCTTACCGGTCTGTATAGTAGCAGCCATTACCAGAACCTAGATTGGAGAAGCCACCGAAAATATTGGGCCTGCAATCATATGAGACGTGGTTAAAAATAATTTAAACAAAGATTTAGTATTGTTAAAATAACCGTGACAGCTTTTACAATTGAGTATGGAAGCTACAGGGATGGAGATGAAGAACTTTATCTTCGAAAACAAAAACAAGAACGCCTAGTTCGTGTGACTGTAACTGTTTATGCCATCGTATGCCAAGAAGGAGGAAACCCCTCTCATTAACTTTATCACTAAGCAAATATGAAAGGCGAAGAAAACATCCACTACAGGAGAACTCAGTCTTTCACCCTGAAATAGCAAGCTGGGATTGTAATTCTCATAGAGTCCAATTTTTAAGAAAGAAACTCTCAACAACCCTAAGTCTTCAGACACGAATTATTTCACATAGACAATATCTAACAACCCTGGAAACACTACCATCGAACAGTCTAGAAAGACGAGCATCTTATCGATCACCCTACACCTTTTAAAAAACATCAGTTACTGTGAATCGCCATGGCTGGTTAAGTTCCCAAGCTATCAACTGATCACGGCTTCGATTCTTGGTACTCAAACAGAAAAACTCACTAACAGAACCCTGAAGGCTCTCGGCCTGTTGGCCTTCTCCCCAGAGCCACTACCTTCGAATGCCAAGGAAACAATAGACATTAAACACAATAAACGGAGTGGAGGTAGGGTTTCAATTACAACTGTCGAAGCTCTATCGGATTGACGGAGGAGATCACTGGGGCAGCTTCACGAACACCAAGCAAACCTACTGTACTAAATGATACATCATTACTACTGCCACGAAGGAGCCAACTCATTTAAACCCTTGAACCAATACGTTTACAACTCATCGCAGGACTTGGAATGCCACATTACTATCACGTGCCTTAGCCACGATGCTATCCACGGTGGAACTCCACCGCCTCGGCAGTAGTGAGTATTCAATGGCCAAGGATATACCAGTATCTGCCAGCAGGTTACGTTTAATGAACGTTATCATTACACATTTATTCTCTATGCATAATATATGGTGAATCGTGATACTCGACCTTGAAACAATATCGTATGGTAAGGTTTAGTGCAATATAGTTGTGCTGCTAGGGTTTTTCAATAGTATCACATAGGGTCATGTTAAATACACACACCACATATCACATATATTTATTGTATAAGAATTGTTTCATATTTTATACACATTGCAATAGACTATAGGGATAATATAATAAATTGCACAAGGATCGCATGATAACAAATGAATATAGTGAAGTGCAATAATTCTTAGAATCGAACAACTCTTTTATTGTATGAATCTCTTAGGTTTTGCATATCATCATATACCGTAAAAATGCTTTTAGCCAATACATTATAGGCTTAGATCATTGCGCATAAGTCGTAATTGATAGCATTCTTTCATAATAAAAAAGGTACAAAAGTAGAAATTCACGGATCCCATTTTGACTAATTAAATGACAGTTGGTATAGATATTCTATTCAGAACTTTTGTTTGTGAGATTATCATCTCACCTACTAAGCTATTGAAGATCTCACCTTGGACACTTATCACTTTATAACTTTCAATCAGTAAGATGTAGAAGACACAAAATTCTGTTTAGGACCCTTCGATTACATGATGAAATTATCTTACATGTAAACTGCAACAAGAACAATTTCACATGCTTTAGCACTAATGCTAAGTAAGCCTTGGGGCGTCCGTAGGACCCCTTCATCATCAATGAAAGTGCATTAGTTAAAGACAGTCAAAAACATCAATCATCACATTCAAACATGGAAGGTTGTAAATGTACAGCTGCATTTAAATAACATCCAAGCATAGATATAAAACATTTAGTCGCAACTTTGCATCTTAAAATCTAGCAGAGATTTTAATACAGAAGTATAACGTTCATACATTATTATTTTCTGCACAGTTAGAATAGGCATTTATTGTTATGTCGAAAATTTTAAATTTTTGTGATTTTTCTCGGGATGTTACAGCTGTGCCCTCTCTATTTGCAAGCAATCAATACAAATAAAAGATTGCACCCTCACAGAGCTGCACCCTCTCTATTTGTAGGGATACACCCTCTCTTGCTTCACATCAACATGCAATGATTCAAAAAATTGCATATCCATCCAAGAAGAGGGGAGATGCCTTCATCTCTCATCTCAGGAAAGTATTGTTGGGTGTGAACTCCAAGATCTATTCTCCTGAATATGGGCCAAGAATTTTGTCACATACCCTCCCATCGATCCCATGACACAAGAACTATGCTATTTCTACTTCTCATCCCCAGGATTATTAAAAAACTCATAGCAAGTAAAAATACATATGCAGATGTATAAATGCAAGAAATGCAACATAAATAAAATTCTACTACACATACATCTAGCATGTACTCATCAGCATAATCATAACATTCAATAATTAAGTACATTACAGAATTAACACAAGAGAGTAATTATCTTGAAATGAAGTAGCCCGAGTAACTCGCTATGCAACTGCAATGTTCCACCCAACCATAGGCCAGTTGTGCTCATCATTCTCTCAACACAACTTCCACCCCCGAGATGGGCATGATTTCTACAAGGAAAAAGAAAACAACCGACTCAAACGTAGCCAAATATACACCAAAAATTAGCCAATCCTATCCACAGTTGGGTTTATCAGGATGCTAAGGTAGTATAAAGGAAGAATTTCTAATCTAGTGAGCTCAACCATAGAACTATTGGCCCCTCTACAAGATCTACCTAGATTGGCACCCATAATACCTACACACCCAACAAAAGGAAGTATTCTCTTCACTGCTATACAATCACTCAAGCTATATACCTTCCCTTCTAGCTCTCAAGGTGTGCATAGAAAAGTATCCAAAGCCCTTTGATCTTGAGTAAAGTTGCACTCTTCAATAGGTTTATCAAGCCAATTCCGGATCCTCTTCTACTCTTGGTTACTTACACCCAATTCAAGCAAAATCAAGGGATACATATATAACCCACGAAGCTATATTGAAAAAACACATATTTACACAACTGTTGGGCATGAAGGAAACATTTTAACTATGGGATTCCCGAAATGAGATTGCCATGGGTTTTCCTAAATCGTGGTACAACAAAAACGAATTATGGAATGGGGAAATAACCACATGGATAAAAACGATTTCTCCCACAGCTATATGAGCATTCACTGGGCCAAAATGGCCTCTATGAACCCCCAAATCGATTTCCCCTTCTTTCCCACTGTTCTGCAACAAAAAAACAACTTCCCAACCATGGAAAATGAGGGAAAATGAGGGAAAACAAGCCGAGTCTACGTGAGGGAGAAAAAAAAATGGGTGAAAGATAGCTTGGGGAGAAATTTCGTGGGTGTTTTCTTTCCCTAGAAGCCAAAAAATGATTTTCCAAATTGATGGCTTTCTCATACACGAAATTGGGGAGCTATACCTCTCCATTCGCAATGCATTAACTACCTCAACCAACTCTTGGAAGAAATTAATTGATTGGGTGCATAAGTCAAAATGGGTAGTTGAGGGTTTATGGGTTCTCTCATTGACACATGGATTGACACAATTTGCTCAATGATTTGAATAATTTCCCTCCCTATTCCTTGTAAAAGTCATGCCCCCATCTCTTGTTGCATTGCATAACTAGTTGTGCATATTTTATTAAAATTCATATTTACATGATGTTGTAATTTCTATTGTGCCCGGCTAGCACAAGAACCATATCCATCGATCTTTAATTGTCGATCCATAAAACACTAAATCGATGGCAAGGCCTTGGCCTTGAGCTCCTCACCACGATTTTATAATGATATTTACATCATTTACAATTTTAATGCAATAGGGTCAAAATCGAGATATTACAAAGTCTAATATTGTAGAGTTTTTGGAAAAATCCATGGTAACTAATAAATATTGAATTCAATATAAAAATATATATTTATTATGAGCTTTATATGTCACTCACTTGAATAGACTTTGAGTGGAAATATAATACTTCATCTCACAATCATTGGATTAGACCCAATTGATTTTATAGCCCACATTCCCACACTTCAAAATTGTTTATTTTCCAACACAAGGGGAGATCCATTGAACTTGTCAAATTTATTGCTAAGATAATGTGCTCCACATATTGCAATGGAGTTCAAGGGAATACATGTGAACTTGTATATGCTTGTCTTTAGATCACCTTCTTGTGTTTATGTCTTATATGTCTTATACATAGGAATGTAATAGTGCATACTTTAAAACACTGATCCAAAGTTTGTCCCCAAATTCTAGGGACATTTCCACCTAGTGTCTCTTGTTAGATGTATATTCACATATATTTAAGCTTTCGTATACTATCAAGGTACAATAATAAATGTGCAATTGCTCAGTGTATAAGATTAACCATAAAATGCAATCTCATTAAGTTTAATTTGATTGCTTAGTGTATAAGATTAATCATAAAGTGCACTCCTATTAAGTTTAATTTGTACTCTTGAAATTTTAAGTTCATTTTGAATATTTTTAAATATTTTAAATTAAGTTTTTCATAGTAAAACAAAGTATTGAACAATAATGTAAAATAATTTAATTTATTAGCTAATATTATATCAAAATTTTTATTTACTTAAATTTTTTAATTTAATATGAAACTAATTTCTTAAGATGGATTTAATTAAAACAAAATATAATTAATATTTTTGTTCATTATTAAGTCAAATAATATTTTATTTAACATTTATACATCATTTTATTATAAATTCCTTGACTTTATGGTTTTGTATACATGAATTTTTTTAATTTAAAATTGACAAATATTTTATACCAATGTAAATTAAAAAGTAATAAAAATATTAAAACTTTATCAATGGTTTATAATATAAAAAGTAAATACCAAATTTAATGATGCAATTATACTTTTAATTTAAAATTTTAAAGAAAAACACATTTGTAAATCCTAATTTAAAATTTTAAAAGTAAAACACATTTGTAAATCCAGTATAAAAGTGTTGCATCGTATGATTTATAAAACAAAAAGTATTATTAAATTAATAAAAAGATAAACTTTTTTTTGTAAAATTTGAAATTTATTTTGAAATTGTATCAATCCTTTTCATCGTATGATTTATAAAACAAAAAATAATATTAAATTAATAAAAAGATAAACTTATTTTTATAAAATTTGAAATTTATTTTGAAATTATATCAATTCTTTTCATAGAATCAAGTTATCAAGAGGTTACAATATCTCTGGTCTAAAAGTGGGTTTGAATTTGGACCACGAAAATCACAACGAAACCTTCTAACTACCCAAACTAAGTTTATTAACAATTATCTAATTTAATTTATTAACAATTATCCAATTTAATTTATTGTTAATAATTTAGATTTCATTTATCATCAAGGTGACAGTCATAAATCATATGAATTACTCTTAAATTTTTCCTCAAAAAAATATTTCTCAAACTACAATAAATGCACAAGCTCCATGCTTCCAAGTGACTCAGAGATACATTTCCTCTCGAATATTAGTTCCGAAAGTCCATTGGGAAGAGTTGTTCATACTTTTGGTGCTATTCTGAAACACGTAAGGCATTACCAGAGCCAACACTCAGTAAACAGAAACATTACGATAATGGACTACATGTTCTTCTTTTTAATCTAAGTTCACCGGCAAGTATTATAGTAACCAAAGACCAAAGTACCTACTACTTTTCATAACTCACAATTCACAGAACTCACAAAATTCATCTGTACATTGCTTAATATCTTCTACGTACTGAAAAACTAAAAATGAGTCCTCACAAACGAAGCTTATTGATACGAGGATAATCTAATCTGATGTAATCGATAGCTATGAGTTTCTATTTATATAGCAATAGAATGGCAACACATGAAAGATAAAACTAATCAGTGTTGAATAGAATCACGTGAATGAGAGACTCACATGTAATGACAACTGTAGGGAGAAACGATATGTTTATGCAACCAAAGCATAGTTTGGGCTGAATAGAAAAAGGGATGCACCCTTCCTCAAGAGGGATCACCCTCCCATCTGCAATCAAGCTGGAAGGGATGCGCCCTTATCCCATCATCCAATGAGTAAAATTTATAACTAAACAAAAAGATTTTGTATGCATCCAAGGGATGCGCCCTCCAAGGCTGCACCCTCTCTATTTGCAAGCAATCAATACAAATAAAAGGTTGCACCCTCGCAGAGGATATGCCTTCTCTTACTTCACATCAACATGAATTAATTCAAACAATTGCATATCTAGCCAAGAAGAGGGGAAACACCTTCATCTCACATCTTAGGAATTTTGTGTCAATCAATCAACTTATGTAGCTAGTAGATCGTAGTCATTGTAACCTACCTAGAAGTAAAGACATTTTATGTTTTAGAAAAACATTACTTTAAAAGTTATTGTAAGTTTTCTGTTGTTGACCAAGGATGGTCAAAGATGACTTTAATTGAATATTTTATTATTTAAATAAATAAAAGAAGAGACACATATCCAAAGTGGACTGTTGAAGAGTGTTCAGTGACCCACTAGGAGGAATGAACTGGTGTAGAAGGCAAATTGACAAATGACAGCAACATAGTACACTTTCTAGCTGATGTATGGGGCATTTTCCCTAAAATTGTGGTCATGTTCCCCAAGAAAGGAGGAACTGAGCAGGTGGCTCATTTAATTCAAAAACTGACCCAAAGACCTAGGCAAGCATATATCAATCGAGTGAGTAGGAGGCTCACACAATTTACCTTGTGGTTATGCTGCATAATGAAAAGTTAAGCACACAAGAGGTGATTCGATGAGGGGAAGCTAAAGTGAGATTTCTGGCTATTTACATGCAAGTTTAATGCGCATAGAATGACTGTAGACTATAAGGGCACTTGTCGAGTGACCTGACTAAACAAACTTTTATAAAGTGGTCCTTTGAGTCTTGATATGTCTTAACGATTGAGAAAATACATGATGATTTGCATAACGACAAAATGATAAATGAAACTGACGAAATGAACGACACTTATATAAATGGACATTTGCTTGAGTGAATGAAAGAAATGCATGTTTTGCTTAATGATTACTAGATTACCGAAATACATGATGGTATGAGTAAATTATGTTTTATTAACAATTAGCGGTTTATGAAAGGAGTTATGATGTTTATATGTAAATTTTGGTCAATCTTAACGATTAGTAGATTATGAAGTGAATTATGATAAGTGAAAATAGAGCTATTAATGTGTGCTTTTGAGCATGTGTGTAGTGATAGGTGAAACAATTCACCGACAGACTCAAAAGAAAATAAATAGGTTGTATAGTACGAATAAATCACATACGGAAGAATGAAGACAGTGTCGACTTCGTACAGAATCCACGCACAAGTTAAAAAGCCCTTATCCGCTTACTCACGGAAGCATGAAGTCGTGCGAAGTGGACCATGACGGAATTGGTCACGTACGAGGTTGAGGGGCGGGAAGTAAGAACAGGCTTACTCCTTAGCGCCATTAGTCTCCAATAGAGTGTAGATGGATTATTTAAGGTAACGAATCCTAAATCACTATATGAAGTTCTCACAAATCAGATAAAACGAAGAAGCATTAACGAAAGGACCCGACGATGTGGTACCTAGATGGTAAAAATAAATTGATGGTTGAAAGGACCTGACAATGTGGTACCTAGACCCAAGACAAAAACGAATGATGAATGTTTAGGCATTAAACATATAAATTTTCATTTAGGCTATTTGGACATGAAATGAATATTATTAATTAAATAATGGAGAATAATTGTTTTATGAACAAATGGTAGAATAGACATTACCACCTAGCCAACTCCACTTGCACCCACAAATATAGAAACTTAGATTGGAGCATTAGGGGACATACTTGAGTAAATTTATGAATGTAGGTGCACTCTCTTGAGAAAGAGACACATGGATGGGTGATGTAATTATAATTAAATAATTAGAAAATAGGCATTTTTGCATGAAGCGAAATGTGTCGCAAAGAATTTTCTTATTTAAGGAAGGAAAGAGGAAAGGGAAGGGACCAGATGGTTGGATAGTCACTGTAATGGTTAAGAGACATTGATTTTCTTCTATTGTGAGTTTGGGAAAGGATCTTAGTGAGGGGGGAACTCATTTCTGGATACTTGGGAATTTGTTTGTGAGCTCTATGGCCCAAATTGATAGGGGGTTCGGGAGGAAGAATAGTACTCCCGATAAGGTCGGGAGGTCAACCAAGAGGTCCGTCGGTGACCCATGGAGATCATTGGTGGAACTGAACTAAGGAGTTGTAGTTTCTTTGTCAATTGCAAGATCATTCGTCCAGACAGGTACATATTACTCATTTCGCTAACATTGGTAACATGAATAAAATTTATTTGATTACTGATCTATAACTCATTTGTAGAAATATTTTTGTCCGATCTAGAAGTTAATTATTATAGATATCACTATTATATTGTTAGAATGATCGAAATAATATAGTGAATGCCACATTCTTACAGTTTGATTAACAAATGATAAATCTTATGAAGATAATTTATTTAAATTAGTAACTCATTTGTAGAAAGGATTTATGTGCGATTTGAAAGCTAATTATTATAGATCTCACTCTTATATTGTTAGAAATATCAAAATAATATAATGAATGTCATATTCTTACTTTTTGATGGACAATTGACAAATCGTAGTCGGTTTATTCCCCCATTAATTGACCTTTGCGTTACACTCTCTTCCAGTTTAAGAATATTTCTGTTGAATATCCTTCTATTTACTATTGGTTCAATTGATGTGTACCGACTTTGTTAATTCTGCTTCAGTATCCCTCTATTTCTCACTAGTTCGATTTATGAGCACCAATCTTGTCGACATCTATGCACGAATCTTGAACCCACTAATCAATCTCTGATGTCTGTTATTGTAGTGCCCCTAGACTATTGTAGACATTGAGGGAACTTGCTGAGTGACTCGACCGTTTGAAACATTAATAAAATAATCCTTTGATTTTATTTTTATATTTATGATTAAGATTGATTGTAAATGAATGAAATAATGATATATGTGTATTTGGGTAGTTATTGTGAATGAACGATTTCATGACGTTTAACGATTAACTTTGATATGAAAACTGTACATGTGAATGATGCTTAACGACTAGCTAGATGATGGACTATGAGATGAGAATGAAGAAAGTAGATATTGACAAAATGCAATTCTGAGTAAAGGAATGAGTAATGTTATGAGTAAAATATAAATGCTTAATGAAGTAGCAGATTGATTAATCAAATTATGATTATTGAAAACAGTACTACTAATATATGTTTGTGAGAAATGTGTGTAGCGATAGGTGAAACGGTTCACCGATGGACACACAAAGGAATATGAAGGGTCGTAGAGTACGGATAAATCACACATAGGGAGAGCGTCGATGATGTTGACTTTTGACAGAATACCATGCATGGGCAGATAAACACTGATCCACTTGCTCAAGAGGAATGCATGAGGGCGTACGAGGTGGGCCACGACGGAGTTGGTCACGTACAAGTTGGGGGGCGCGCAGTGAGAACGGACTCACTCCTCAACGCCATTAGTCCGTAATAGCGTGTAGATGGAGGATGGAAGGTAACGGCTCCTAAAATCCCTATATGAAGTTCCCACAAGTCAAAACAGATGGATGACGGCAGAAAGGCCCAACCGTGCGGTACTCTGCTGAGAACGGAAAGAACGGACACAAGGACCCAACGATGTGGTACCTTTCCAAGAAATGGAAACTACGGATGACTGGACCCGATGGAGTGGTGCCATGTCGGGGAAATGAAATTAAGGAATGGGGAAGCCCAACACCGTGGCACCAGGATCCTAGTGAAAGTATTTTTATTAAACTTAACTGCATTAAAACACCTAAGTTGACATCTAGAACATTACATAGAAAAGTATAGTTTAGCTCTTAGGACACTTGCATATGAAAGATTAGTTTAGCATTTAAAATAATGTCATTTGTATTTATGCATGTGCACATAAAAGAATACTTTAGGCATTTAAAATATTAGGAATGGTTAATTATACATTTGCACATAAAAGAATATTTTGAGGTTTAAAAATATTAAAAATATTTATTTAGGAGCAAAGTAGAATCCTAAGTATGGACACCTAGTCAACTCCACCTTCACACAAAGCTAGGAGTTAAGTGAAATATCTGGGGGACAAACATGAGCAAATTTAGGAATGTTGGTGCACGTTCTCGGAAAACTGACACATGGATGGGTGAGTAATATTAATTTTGAAATTTAATAAAATATGTAATTATGCATGAAACGACATGTGTCGCAGGGAATTTTCCTTTATAAAGAAGATATTGGAAATGGGTAAAGGACCCAGACCGTGGATGACTATCCTAATTTTGAGTTACCTCATGACTTGATGCTATTGAGGGTTTGGCTGGCAATTTTGGTGCGGGGGATCCCAAGCTAAGTTTCCTAATTTTTGTGTGTGAACTCTACAGCCCGAATTGCTCGGGGGTCCGGAAGGAAGAAGAGTACTTCCAGAGTGGTAGGGTGGTTTACTGAGGTGTCCGCCGGTGAATGGTTGAGTTCTTCAGCAGTAGGACAGCGAGGATCAACTCGAGCACAACCTCCAGAATATCATACGCCGCCGCCGAGGAGGAATTATTTCAGATTGAAATTTATTTGAATGAAATTTTCTGGGCATAAATTTTTTTATGCACCTCGAGTAGTCTGAAAGTTTTATTGGAAAGTATTGTCGGAATAATGTTATGAAAATCTCTGTTGTATTTGATATATATATCGGAATAGTATTATGAAAATCTCTGCTGTTGTTTTAGATATGTACTGAAATATTTCAGATTCACAATTAGCACGTTTGTCGAGTTCTCGTTATCGTCTATTTGATAACAGAATAAGTTAGGATTGGTATGTCATATATGATTTGAGCCTCGTTGTGATATATGTATATTACAGAAATTTGGGACTGGGTTCTGGAGAAGCTTTCTTTTTGGGTTCTGGGTTAGATCCGTGATCTGTGCTGTTGAGAAATTTAAACCCTGTATTTGCAAATCCCAGAACACTGTGTAGACCTATCCCATTGGCCCTGTTGTAGAATGTTACTCTGCTCCAGCACTATCTCGGATCTCTGTAATGGATCCGCCTGATGCACCCAGACCATCTATCAAACTCGATCTGGTTTTTCTATTATAAGATCGACATAGATGAAGAAGATCCAGCTCCTCAAGTCAACATGAGTCGACCTTCGCTGCGACAGGTGAACCAGTTAACAACCAAATGCTGCAAGCCCAGCCTGGGATTTACGATATCATTTCTTTATTTTCAGTTTTGATACACATTAAATGTTTTATCGAATTCTGTAATTCATCTTGTCTGGTAGCAATGATCTATTTCAGTTTAGTATGTTTTTCTTATAAAATCGAACTCTGTAATTCCGTTAGCTGTTCTTGGTTTAAAAAAAAACAGGAAAGAAAAAAAAGAGACCGATCTCTCTGTAATTATCATAATCTGAGACGCTTTATTATTTGCTAGGCCTTCGAAAAGATGAAGATCTCATTTTGCTTTCCATATACATATCTGAGTGTGCTGTGTATTTTTTATTATATTAGAATATACATTTCTCATTTTACCTTGAATAGTATATTAGAATATTATTATATAAGAAATGAATGTACTTTGTCATAGATATAAAATGAAGTATAGCTTTTATTTAGTTTGATATTGAAAAGTATGCTAGAATTATAATTATATAAGTAAGAAATGTATTTAGTTTTACATTGAAAAATATGTTAGATTTAGATTTATAATAATACAAGGAAGGAAGAAAGGTATCTAATTTTACATTGAAAAATATGTTATATTTATAATTATATGAGGAAGAATGTATCTTGTTGTTGAGTTAAAATGAAATATAACTCTTATATAGTTTTACATTGAAAAGTATACTAGAATATAATTATATAAGAAATGAATGTATTTTGTCACATATACAAAATGAAGTATAATTCCTATATAGTTTTATAATGAAAAGTATGTTAGAATTATATTCATATAAGGAAGAAATGTATCTTGTTATAAATATAGAATGAAGTATCACTCTTATATAGTCTTATATTAAAAGTATGCTAGATTTACATTTATGTAAGGAAGAAATGTATCTTGTTGTAGAATTAAAATGAAACATAATTTCTATGTAATTTTAGATTGGGAAACATGTTAGAATCAGATTTATGATAGGAAATAATATATCTTGAGGTCAAGTTAAAATGAAGTATAGTTTAACTTTCATAAGTTCAATTTAATTGCATAGCTATGAGAGAAGTATGGTTAGTGTATGATGATAAGAACCTTGAAATATAAAGGAATTGCATTAGTCTTAATAGGTTGTAGTTAGTTTGAGGTGCATGTATATAAGAGAATTAAATGTGTAGCAAATAGTTATGTACCTTATAACTTATCGAGAAACCATGTTTGCAAGGGTGAGTCAATTATAGTCCCTATTTTGAGAACTAAAGAATATGATCATAACAAAAGAGACAAATGAAAAATAGTATAGAAAATAGAAACCGATAGAAATATTAATGGTAAATGTGAGCTGAAGATTAAATGATAAATGTTAATTCATAGGGCTATAATTCAACACTTGAAGAATGACTCTTATTTACACTCCTGGAATTTTTGCCGAATATAATTACATGTGAGTTTCGATATTTTATGTCATAAGAGAGTTGAAAAGGTGTGCTATAGGACTACGCACTTGGCGTAAGAGTGTAACTTCTAGCACTTTAAAAAAAAAAAAAATCCTTTCACTTTGAAGAGCCCTACAGTTATAAGACTCAATCCTAGTGGGAATACGATTACGATCTGGCATACCACTTCAATCTGGTTATGGAGTAATATTAAACACTTTGACAGTCCCGATCTATAACGATCTAAACTCTGCTGATCCGATATCCTTCTGTATTATGAAGATCGAGCTATCCATTTTTCAAATTCTGTAAACCTGTTAATAGTTCGACTTAAGCTAGCACTCTCTCGATCTGGCATCCTCCTGTAAAATGAAGATCAAGCTATTTTTTTCACAAACTCTGCAAAACCGTCAAGTTAGATGGTTATTCCTCTAAAAATGTAATGATCCGATTTAATATTTACCTTACTCCAGTCTTGAATATATATATATGTTGAGCTGAGGTTCGTAAAAGAGGAAGTGTAGTTGAATATCCTCGTATTGTAAAATCAACATCATGTTATTTAATTGAACAATATATTTTAATTGCCATGATGTTTCTTACCATAGTTATGTAAAGAAAAAGTGTAAGTTGATTATTCTCTCATATTGAACTAATATATTTTATTACCGGTATGTTTCTTACCATAGTCATGAAAAGAGAAAGTGTATAATAATTCTACATAGTTATAGTTATGTAAAGGAAAAGTGTAAGATGAATATTCTTTCATATAGTAAACTCGATCTCATGTCATTTAATTGAACTAATGTTTTTTACCATAGTTATGTGAAGATAAAGTGGAAGTGGAATATTCTTTCATATTATAAACTCAATCTCATGTTATTTATTTGATCTCTCATGTTATTTATTTGATCTAGTAAGTTTTGTTGTTATGATGTTTCTTTACTACGGTTATGTAAAGAGGAAGCATAATATTCCTTAGTACGGTGAACTCAATCTCTTGTTATTTAATTGAACTAATATATATTTTATTATCATGATTTTCCCTTACTATAGTAGGTAAAGAAAAAACATCTTGAAGAAATGAAATCTATGTTGATAAGGAAAATTTCAATGTAATAGTTATTAATAGTAGTAAATTTTTTTATTATATTCTAGTTGTTAACATTTTACCTTTTATATGCTTATTAGCTCAATATTTGAAGATGATATCATTCCTATTATATTTTGGCATGGTGATCATGGTCGAAAGCCACCTTCAAGCAACTCTGTTAAGGTAAACTTCAATGTAATAGTTGTTTAGTTGTAAATTTTTTGATTATGTGATAGTCGTTAACATTTGACCTTTTCTATACTTATGAGTTCAATGTTTGAAGGTGATATCATACTTATTATATTGTGGAAGGGAGGATTAGGGATGGAATCCACTTAGGACTAGCTCTAATCAAGTAAACATCAATGTAAGAGTAACCATATTTTTTAATTATAAAAATAGTTGTTAATATTATACCTTTTCGATGCTTATAAGCTCAATATTTCAAGATGATATCATGCTTATTTTATTGTGGTAGGGTGATCGTGGCTGAAATCCACCAACAGGAAGCTTTGATTAGGTAAACATCAATGTATTAGTAACCATATTTCTGGATTATATAATAGTTGTTAACTTTTGGCCTTTTATATGCTTATGAGCTCACTATTTCAAGATGAATATATCATGATTATTATATTATGTTACGGGGGTCCTTAGAATATACCCATAGTGTCTACTCAGGTAAACGTCAGTGTAACCGTAATTTAATGGTATTCATCATTAATTAGACATGGTTAAATTCATACTTTTCAATTTGATTATGTCTTTCTTGTATTGTGGTAGGGTGACCGTGGGAAGTCACTTACACGCATATCCAATCAGAGTGACAGTGCGAAGTCACCCACAATGTTTCATCGGGTAAACATGTGTGTAATAGTAACACTAACATTATTCATGATTAATTACATTTATCATACATGGTTAAATTCATAATTTTCAATTTGATTATGTCTTGCTTCTTGTATTATGGCAGGGTGACCGTGGGAAGTCACCTACACTCATATCCGATCAGAGAGACACTAGGAAGTCACCTACAGTGCTCCAACAGGTAAACGTCAATGCAATAGTAACACTAACGTTATTCATCATTAATTATATTTATTAAACATCGTGAAATTCGTACTATTCAATTTGAATATGTCTTGCTTCTTGTATTGTGCCAAGGTGATTATGGGAAGTCACCTATACCCAGAGCCAATTAGAGTGATTGTGGGAAGTCTCTCGTAGTACTACACCCGGTAAATGTTAGAGTAATAGTAACTAAATATGATTGCAATAGATAGATGTTTTGGTAATATACATCTTATTTGTTTAATTCGAAATTTTTAATGTTAAAATTAATTTTATTGATTGATGTTTGTAGTGCACACCCACTGAAGATGATGTGCGTGTTGAGGATATTTTATATTTGACAAACCCAATGGACACTATGAGATATTTTATATTTGACAAACCCAATGGACACTATGAGGAAGGATTTTAAAAGTTCAAATGTAGAATTTATTACTCTAATTAAAATGATACCCATGAAAGGGGATATCAGAGCAAGAATTGTAGAGATGCAAGAAGAAATACATCAATATGGGGTAATTTGCATCGTTACAAAATATTATCACCTATAACATATATTCATTTAAGATTTTTAGTTTTGTATTTTTTATATGATCTGATCAAGTTAAGTTTTCTTTTTGTGGGATTTTTTTGATATAATTGTGCTTAGACATCCTGCATAGATCGGTGTTGGTAACAGTGATGCTCCAATGCCACAACATCAACGTAGTACCATACCAGTGAGGCTATTTGAATATGATCCTGATGTCGGCCTCAAATTGATTGATGATGAAACTACTTTTGTGTATGATGAAACAATTGAGTAGGTCCCTTCAGACGCTAGGATTTCATAGTATGCTCGAGAGCAAACTAGGGTAGATTGTGAGGATTGATATTGTGGAGCAGCACGTGTGAACAACACGAGAACACCGCCCATCACCTTTTTTGTGGACAAGGACTATGTTTCAATCAATATACCGAAGATTGCATGTATTAATTAATTAATTAATTGTTTTGTATCGTCTAATTGAAAACCACATATCTCATATTATTTTAAATTAATGGTCAAACATTTTTTTCAGGAAACAATGTATTTTATAAAAACTTGCATGACAAGGTCTTGGAGATTTTTGGGCCCACCATTTGAACATGGTGAAATGCCCAAAATAGAAAATTGAAAGATGACCTAATTGACCAATATATGGTCAATTTGTTTGGTAATACCTTCAATAAAAGAGGTTTCACCTTAGTAGCTGGCTTGATTTTGAAATATGTGAGGGACCAGTATAGGGTTAATTTGCAAAAATAACCATAAGTATGAGCATCGAGTCCGATGGTTCTAGATAAGGAGTGGAAGGTCCTCATAGATGATGCAAAGGAGAAGGAGCTGAGAAAACAAGGAAATACTCCACATGGTTCATCAATGTATGGTGCATATGTTATTTTCATTGAAATATGTTTTTTTGTTTTAAATAAAAATTGTGATATATAACATATTTCAAACTTTTCATAGGCTCCCCAACACCTTTGAAGCGACAAAGGAGAGATTGGAAAAACACGACCAACACAACCTAGGCCACGGTGGATATCAAAAACCAAAAGCACGAATTATAAGAGTCAATTGATTAATTGTAACCAAATTTATTTAACTATAGCGAACAAATAAATGATGTATTACAAGCAAAATTCATGATGTTATGAATTGCACGGAAATAGATTCCAATCAGCTACCACAAAAGAAGACCTAGAGCTCCTTTTCAAGTACAATTTTCAAGGTGTGGTGGAATATCGAAAAAGATTGGGGCAAACCCCACTTTCTCCATTGATGCAAACATAGGTAAATAACATCAATAAGGAAAATATTGTAATATACTTGTAAACTCTATTCATGATTGATTATATATCACTAATAAATAATTTTTTTTGTTTGTTTTAAGCATGAGAGAAACAAAACAAGTGAGGGTAGTGTTACTGAACATGTACCAGATGACAGTGGGTAGCTACCTCATGATGGTGGCCAACATCCTATCCATTCAGGTTAGAAGAATTTAATATGATTATAAATATTTAATTGTTGGTGTGCAGTTATAAATATCCTTTTTCAATGGAAGAGCATGTTTTTTATGAAGATCAACTGGAAGAGGAACAAATGGCATAACCAATGAATAGTCTAGTTGTCTCGGTTATTCCAATAAGTTAACACCATTGTAATGATATTGGAAAAATGAAATACTTATATAAATAATAACTAAGAATATCTATATATCTGATTTCATTATTGCAGTTGATGCTCCTTTGTAGTGACCTCCACAGAATTATCATCGACATACCAGACGTGTGGTATGCAAGAGCATGCAAACTGAATCAGCATTAGGAGAAGACACATCCAATACATTGTCAGATGTAAACGATGATGCCCCAATCATGATTTTTTTGGTCAACAAAAGACGAAAATAGAGAAATAAGTGATTGTATAAATTTAAGACTTGTATTTTTTATTACCATCTTTATTAATATACAGTTTTTGTTTGAACAATTCTTGTTATGTGCCACTTTCCTTCTTATGCATGAATATTAATTATATATATTGTTAGGATATTTAGACACTTAGGAGTTAGCCAAGATCAACTTGTGTAATATATCCATTAGGAAAAGTGTGTTTTTTTAGTATGCATTAGTATGCATTTGTAAATATTTAATCCGACGGTCACAGTATGTTGTGATCCGACGGCTCAACTTCTCTTAGATCACACCTAACCTTGATCCGTGGATTAACACTCAATTGGTCCATGATCTCTATTTAAAGAGCATGGAGGATCATTATTTAGTTGATCGATTATGAGAAGCTCAATTTGTAACTTTCTTTCTTTGCATAATAAATTGCTTTGTAGAAGCTATTTGGCCAGGGCTGTGGAGTGTTTCCCTCTCGAGGGTTTAAACCACGTCAAAACATCAGTGTATCGATCTGTGATATGTTTGTGTGAAGTGGTTTCTCTAGGTGTTCAGTCTTTTGGGAGTACCCTGTGTACTTGAACATGGTATCATAGCTTTTATGAAGAGCCGCTTCCGGTTATGATCTAGATCTTGATCTGGTGTTTCCGAAACTTGAAAAGGTTTCTGGTTCTGGTATTTTTGTGCATTTCTGGGCTTTGGGAGGTGTTCCATTGCATCTGGAGCGCCATTTCCATTGGGAAAATGATTTTCGTTTGATCGAAAATGGTTCTCGGTTGCTTCAAAAATGCGTATTTCATCAGATCTGAAGGTATAATGTTACAGTGATGCCTTTTTTATTTTTGTTTAAAAAGAAAAATATCATATTTTATCAATTTATATTATAAGGTTTTTTTGGTTTTGGATTGTTGCTTTCTCTGTCTGCGTATGCTCTTTGCCATGCACCTTGTGTGATCTCGGCGAATCAGAAACAGAAAGGGAAAGGGTTTTTCTCGGTTGCGTATGCTCTTTGCCGTGCAGCTTGTGCGATCTCGGCAAATCAGAAACAGAGAGAAAACGTAGACTTTCCAGGCAAGCTAACGAGATCTAACCCCACAAGCGTGGAAAATTATTTTTGTTTTGGTTTATGGTGTGATTTGCAGGGAAAAAGGAAAGCACGGAAACTAAGTAAGAAGAGTAAAAAAAAAAAAAAGCCCCCTTCCTCCTTCCCATATTTAACATACATTTTAATCTAGCTCACTTAGTTCAAAGTTGATTTATTCCTTAATAGGTCTTGAGTTCAAGTCTTAGGAAGTTACTTTTAAAAGAAAAAGTGCATGCAATTTCTATTTTCAAGTTACTTTATTGTAAAAGTGCATCTCACTTAAATAATAAAAAATAAAAATAAAAAGTGAGTCACTCAAGTTCCTTTTTATTGCTGTACTATTTAAAAGTAATATCATTGTAAAAGTGAAATCACTTATTTTTACAAAAGTGATTCACCTAAAGAAACTTTCTTGTAAAGTGATTGTCAAAGGTTCATCTTGGGAAGAGGGGGGTCCTTTGTTTTTAGCTAGTCCTTCTCTATCTGCCACGTCACTATTGGGGACATCTTCGACATTTTCTTTGATCAAGCATAACTTCGTCATATGGAGTCAGTTTTCAGTGTCGTTTTTGTTTAAAACGCCTATTTTTTCGAGCTCTTTGCATCCAGACTATTGGTTTATGTTTTTACAACCATTAATTTACAAATATGGCTGCTCCTTGTGATATTCTACTTACCAGTTTCAACTATTTGTCATGGAAATCTCGTATGGAGGATGTTCTACGAATTAGAGGACTTTTTAGAATTACGTCAGGGAAAGAAACAGAACCTACTAATGATGATAAGAAAATCAAACGAGCAAATAGATGTGACGAAGCTCGTCGATTGATTAGGATGTCAATCTCTACTGATTTGAGATTCCACATATCTAGAATTGATGAACCTGATGCTGCTTGGGACAAGTTGGAATCTATGTTTGGTAAACACAATGAAATTCGAGGTCACCAACTCGAAAATGAGTTGATTTATTTAAATCCAAGTGATTTTTCATGCATACAAGATTATTTATCTAAGTACAAAACTCTTAAACTCTTATGTGAAGAATGCAAGATTAAGAAGGAAGACAAACAATGCATTTATCATATTCTTTCCAAACTTGGATCTGCATATTCTGTTTTTGTATCTACATTTTACTCCATGAAAGAATCCTTGAATGCAGCTAGCTATCAAGAGCCTAGTCTTGAATCCTTTTGTGATTCCTTGATTAGAGAGCAAGATAAGCTCATCCATCTTGGTATAATTAACAATGCAAATACATATGGGAAAGCCTTATTGTCCCAACAAAAAGAAAAGTCCTAGCCTCCCAAGAAATAAATTTTTCGCAATAATAAGTCATACAAGGGTCCCAAACCGTCTCAGTTAGCTCCTTCTTCAAAAAATGACAAAGGATCCAAGCCAAAAGGCAAGAAGACTGAGCATCATTACAACTATTGCGGGAAAGATAATCATGATGAATCTAAGTGTTTCAAGAAGATGACAGCCTTGGAAGCAGCAATGAAGAAGCACCACATCAGCCTAGATTCGCCTTCAGAATCTACCTTTCATGGACATGCACTTTGTGCTTCTGGTTATTCTTATAATGCATCTTCTTCTTCTACTTCAAATGAATAGATAATTGATTATGGAGCATATTATCATATGGCTAAGGATCAAGCCATCTTTTCTACTATGCATGAATGTAACACCAAACAAATATTTGTTGGTGATGATATATCTTTAAGTGTTGTAGGAGCTGGAACAGTTCCAA